>JARSSU010016269.1:0-28371 GCA_029619165.1 Eurosta solidaginis
ATATATAAGTAAATTAAGTCAAAATTCAACTCCAGTAATGATATGATGCAACAAAATACAAAAATAAAAGAAATTTCAAAATGGGCGTGGCTCCGCCCATTTTCATTTAGTTTGTCTAGAATACTTTTAATGCCATAAGTCGAACAAAAATTTACCAATCTTTCTCAAATTTGGTAGGAGCCTAGATTCTGTGACGGTAACTGTTCTCTGTGAAAATGGGCGAAATCGGTGGAAGCCACGCCCGGTTTTTATACACAGTCCACCGTCTGTCCTTCCGCTCGGCCGTTAACACAATAACTTGAGCAAAAACCGATATATCTTTACTAAACTTAGCCCACGTACTTATCTGAACTCACTTTATCTTGGTATAAAAAATGGCCGAAATCCGACCATAACCACGCCCACTTTATCGATATCGAAAATTACGAAAAATGAAAAAATGCCATAATTCTATACCAACTACGAAAAAAGGGATGAAACATGGTAACTGGATTGGTTTATTGACGCAAAATATAACTTTGGAAAAAACTTTGTAAAATGGGTGTGACACCTACCATATTAAGTAGAAGAAAATGAAAAAGTTCTACAAGGCGAAATCAACAGCCCTTGGAATCTTGGCAGGAATACTGTTAGTGGTATTGCATATATAAATAAATTAGCAGTACCCGACAGATGATTTTCTGGATCACCTGGTCCACATTTTGGTCGATATCGCGAGAACGCCTTCACATATACATCTAAGGGCCACTCGCTTTTAAAACCCTCATTAATACTTTTAATTTGATATCCATATCGTACAAACACATTCTAGAGTCACCCTGGCCCACCCTAATGGCGATATCTCGAAAAGGCGTTCACCTATAGACCTAATGCCCACTCCCTCTTAAAATGCTCAGTAACACTTTCGTTTGATACCCATATCGTACAAACATTCTACAGTCACCCCTGGCCCTCCCTAATGGCGATATCTCGGAAAGGCGTCCACCTATATACCTAATGTCCACTCCCTCTTAAAATGCTCAGTAACACCTTTCGTTTGATACCCATATCGTACAAACATTCTAGAGTCACCCCTGGCCCACCCTAATGGCGATATCTCGAAAAGGCGTCCACCTATAGACCTAATGCCCACTCCCTCTTAAAATGCTCAGTAACACCTTTCGTTTGATACCCATATCGTACAAACATTCTAGAGTCACCCTTGGTCCACCTTTATGGCGATATCTCGAAAAGGCGTCCACCTATAGAACTAAGGATTACTCCCTTTTAAAATACTCATTACCACCTTTCATTTGATACCCATATCGTACAAACACATTCTAGAGTCACCCCTGGCCCACCCTAATGGCGATATCTCGAAAAGGCGTCCACCTATAGACCTAATGCCCACTCCCTCTTAAAATGCTCAGTAACACCTTTCGTTTGATACCCATATCGTACAAACATTCTAGAGTCACCCCTGGCCCACCCTAATGGCGATATCTCGAAAAGGCGTCCACCTATAGACCTAATGCCCACTTCCTCTTAAAATGCTCAGTAACACCTTTCGTTTGATACCCATATCGTACAAACATTCTAGAGTCACCCTTGGTCCACCTTTATGGCGATATCTCGAAAAGGCGTCCACCTATAGAACTAAGGATTACTCCCTTTTAAAATACTCATTACCACCTTTCATTTGATACCCATATCGTACAAAAACATTCTAGAGTCACCCCTGGCCCACCCTAATGGCGATATCTCGAAAAGGCGTCCACCTATAGACCTAATGCCCACTCCCTCTTAAAATGCTCAGTAACACCTTTCGTTTGATACCCATATCGTACAAACATTCTAGAGTCACCCCTGGCCCACCCTAATGGCGATATCTCGAAAAGGCGTCCACCTATAGACCTAATGCCCACTCCCTCTTAAAATGCTCAGTAACACCTTTCGTTTGATACCCATATCGTACAAGCACATTCTAGAGTCACCCCTGGCCCACCCTAATGACGATATCTCGAAAAGGCGTCCACCTAAAGACCTCATGCCCACTCCCTCTTAAAATGCTCATAAGCACCTTTCGTTTGATACCCATATCGTACAAACATTCTAGGGTCACCCTTGGTCCACCTTTATGGCGATATCTCGAAAAGGCGTCCACCTATAGAACTAAGGATTACTCCCTTTTAAAATACTCATTACCATCTTTCATTTGATACCCATATCATACAAACACATTCTAGAGTCACCCCTGGCCCACCCTAATGGCGACATTTCGAAAAGGCGTCCACCTATAGAACTAAGGATTACTCCCTTTTAAAATACTCATTACCACCTTTCATTTGATACCCATATCGTACAAAAACATTCTAGAGTCACCCCTGGCCCACCCTAATGGCGATATCTCGAAAAGGCGTCCACCTATAGACCTAATGCCCACTCCCTCTTAAAATGCTCAGTAACACCTTTCATTTGATTCCCATATCGTACAACTAGAGACACCCCTGGTCCACCTTTATGGCGATATCTCGAAACGGCGTCCACCTATGGAACTAAGGATCACTCCTTTTCAAAATACTCATTAACAGCTTTCATTTGATACCCATATCGTACAAACATATTCTAGAGTCACCCCTGGTCCACCTTTATGGCGATTTCTCGAAAAGGCGTTCACCTATAGAACTAAAGCCCATTCCCTTTTAAAATACTCATTATCACCTTTCATTTGATACCCATATCGTACAAACACATTCTAGAGTCAGCCCTGGTCCACCTTTATGGCGATATCCCTAAATGGCGTCCATCCATAGAACTATGGCCTACTCTCTCTTAAAATACTCTTTAATACCTTCCATTTGATACACATGCCATACAACCACATTCCAGGGTTACCCTAGGTTCATTTTCCTACATGGTGATTTTCCTTATTTTGTCTCCATAGCTCTCAACTGAGTATGTAATGTTCGGTTACACCCGAACTTAGCCTTCCTTACTTGTTAAAGATACTTCCAATGAACTTTGATAGCTTATAGCATGGCACATTCGTAGAGTAGTAAATCGGTCTAAGTGGTGTATGCGGTTTGTGTATTTTCGGAAGTCCGCACAGTCTTGGTGCGTTAGCAGCCGAGGAAGTCAGTTGGTATTTTTGTTTTGCATCGAGTCTGTTCTGTTTGTAGAGGTCATTTATAATGGCGTTGTTCTTCCTGAGTAATTTTTGTGTGGGATCGTTCCTAATAGTTTTGTACGTGTTCCTGTCATTTAGCAGCTCTTTCAGTTTTTGTTTATATTCGTCCTTGTACATTAAAACTGTCTTATTTCCTTTGTCGGCATTGGTTATTACAATTTCGTCTCTATATTTGCTTAGAAAACTTTTGGTGTCTGCAGACGTTTTTAGTATGAACTTTTCTTTGGCACTGTTGCTTATTTTTTGCTGAAAAGTGTTTATTTCGGCTGAAATTTCACTTCTTACTGAATTTTTGTCCCTCTCAAAGCTTTGTACGGCTTGTTCCAAATCTGCAACAATTTGGATTGGAAAAAATGTCTTTCTTGATATCGGCAAAGCGAATTTTTGCCCAAGCGATAATAGCCAACGTGACTCTTGCGGGACTTCGATCCTTGTTTGGCCCAACTAAATATCATATTTTAATTTTATTTCCATATTGAATCTTAAAAGTTTTTCAAATTTGGAAATTTCTTTAAATGGTCCTTCAAATGGTGCTTGTAAATTTTTTTTTATTTTAACAAAAACATATTCACAATTTATTAAAGATTTTGATACAAAACTATATTCTTTATTGTGATGAAACACACATCGAACAATTGAAAAATATTCTCTTAATTGGAGAGTTTCATTTCTATTATCAATTTCATCAGTATTATTAGAAATAATTACTTCCCCAGGTGGTCTTAACGTTTGTTCGTAAACAAGTTCAGCAGAGGAACATTTAAGGTCTTCTTTAATTGCAGCTCGTAAACCTAAAATAATCCAAGGTAAAATATCTGGTCAATATGTTGAACTGTCAGAAGCTGTAATTGAAGTTTCTAATGTTCTATGGAATCTTTCTATCATTCCATTTGATTGTGGCTGATATGGAGAAGTACATATGTATTTTATGTGAACCTAATAATTTTGTTAATTCAGTGAAGAATTTTTAAGTAAATTGTAAACCTTGATCAACTGTTATATGAAGCGGAATGTCAAAACGAGGAATATAATTTTGTACAAATGTAGTTGAAATAGTGTTTGTTGAAATATCTTTAAATGGATATGCTTCCGCCAACGTGTATGTCTATCAATAATAGTCGAAATATACCGATTTTCTTTTGAAATAGCTAATGGTCCAACAAAATCCATATGAATATGTTGAAAACGACCAGAAGGTATGTCAATTTTCTTAACTGGAGTTTTTGTATACTTTGAAATTCTCGATTTTTGGCAATTAATACACATTGTCGTCCAATTATTCATTTCTTTCCGCATACTTGGCCAAAAATATTTCGATTGAATTAGACGTCCCCACTCAGCATATAACCCTATATATCAATACAATTTGATTACTCTTTCTGACTAAATAATGAGTTATCATACAATTGAACAAAAGAAATTATCAAATGTGAATACTTTTGATGATCAAAAACTGAATATAGTTTTTCAATCACATTTTGGAATCATATTTGAATCAAATGTGTTTACTTTAGGTGATCAAAAATTTTAATCATTTTTCGTTCAGCTTTCTGAATCTTTTCTGACAATCTTTGTTGACTGAATAATGAATTTTATACTTGTTAAAATCGGCTTCCCAGAAATTACAAATTATACAATTAGACAATACAAAAGTTATAAACTATTTGAACCACAGGTAAGTGAAACTCTCTTGACATATGTACCTGGATATGGCTTCAACATCCCGTACCATGTCGTATTTTAAGACGTTGACGATCATAGCTGATGCTGGATGTTTTAGTCGCAGGTGTATATTGGTCTAGTTTGTTTGCGAATTACCTTTTGTTCAATAGCTCACTTCCGCATGCTTTTTTCCCCTGATGAAATAAAATTACTATGTAGGATCTTATTTTGTATGAGATATGAATAATAAATCTATGATAATCGCATTCCAAAAATTATTAAAAAATCTCAACCAAAATGATTGAAATATATTCACGAATATGATCAGAAAATGACTGTGAAAAGCATTCAAATATTACTCTAAAACGATTAAAGCCCAATTTTACAATGATATCAAATATGAACAAAAAGCGTTTCGAAATATGAATCATAAATGATTATTCAAGAATAATCACATTTATGGCACATTTTTCTCCCGACGATACGTTAATTTTCGAACAGAAAATGCTTTTAAATTTGAACGTTTTTAATCATCTTGGATCATACCCAAAAATTTCAAAAAATGCTGGCTGGACTAGTTGTTCGAACACTGGATGTGATAAAGAATGAATTTTATTAAAAATAACCCACTCAGCATTTAGGTTATTCAATTTTGAATTTCCCTATATATCAATACAATTTGATTACTCTTTCTGACTAAATAATGAGTTATCATACAATTGAACAAAAGAAATAATCAAATATGAATACTTTTGATGATGAAAAACTAAAAAGCATTTTTCGATCACTTTTTGGAATCATTTTTGAAGTCCTTTAATGACTAAATTTTAATATTTCATAACATCCAACAAAAAGAATAATCAAATATGCTTACCTTTGATGATCAAAAACTGAATATAGTTTTTCAATCACATTTTGGAATCATATTTGAATCAAATGTGTTTACTTCAGGTGATCAAAAATTTATAATCATTTTTCATTCAGCTTTCGGAATCTTTTATGACTATATTTGTTGATTGAAAAAATATGTGTATGTGAAAAAAATAAAATTTTTAATGAAAGTAAAATTCCAAAAGTATAAAATTCATTATTCAATCATGAAGATAAGAAAAAATATATAAAAATTTTATTATTTATGCAAAAGATATTCTTCAAGACAAAAACAAGTAAGGACGGGACTGTCTTCGGCTGTGCTGAAGACTTCATACCTTTCATGAATGGGGCTGAACAATAATCTTATCCCATTCGTAATCTCCGAATAACCGGATGTATAAGATAAGAAATATATAGAGAACAGATCTATATACCTAAACGATTTTTAAGATAAATATAAAATAAAAAATAGGTAGGTACTTTGTGTGAGGATGCAAAGTTTCACGTTTTTTGTGGTCTGCATGTAAAAACTATGACTACGAATCACGTATTTCAAAAATATATGACGTAAACGTAACTATTTGATGAAATTTGATGAATTTTGAAGCTTCTAGCCGTAAAAAAGGGGCAAAAATGACAGTTTATATCAAGTATATAATATATATACATCGATCTCTATGATTTTTTCAGACAACAGTATATCCTATATACGTAAGCATTTTGTGTAAATTTGAGGCTTCTAGCTGTTAAAACGGGGCAGAAATTGCGCAAAGTTTCTTATCTGAACAATCGGTTGTATGAGATATATACTATGTATACCACCGATCTCAATGATTTTTTCAGACATCAATATATGCTATACACGTAAGCATTTGGTGAAATTTGAAGCTTCTAGCTGTTAAAATGGGGCCGAAATCGCAAAAAAAAATATATATATACTATATATATATATACTATATATACCATCATATATATATTATATATATCACCGATCTCTATGATTTTTTCAGACAACAATATATGCTATATACGTAAGCAATCGGTGAAAATTTGAAGCTTATAGCTGTTAAAATGGGGTAGAAATTGCGAAAAGTTTCTTATCTGAACAATCGGTTGTATGAGATATATACTATATATACAACCGATATCTAAGATTTTTTCAGACAACAATATATGCTATATATGTAAGTAATCGGTGAAATTTGAACCTTATAGCTGTTAAAATGGGGTAGAAATTGCGAAAAGTTTCTTATCTAAACAATCGCTTGTATGAGATATATACTATATATACAACCGATCTCTATGATTTTTTCAGACAACAATATATGCTATATACGTAAGCAATCGGTGAAATTTGAAGCTTATAGCTGTTAAAATGGGGTAGAAATTGCGAAAAGTTTCTTATCTGAACAATCGGTTGTATGAGATATATACTATATATACAACCGATCTCTATGATTTTTTCAGACAACAATATATGCTATATACGTAAGCAATCGGTGAAATTTGAAGCTTATAGCTGTTAAAATGGGGTAGAAATTGCGAAAAGTTTCTTATCTGAACAATCGGTTGTGTGGGATATATACTATATATACGACCGATCTCATAAATTTTTTCAGGCAACAATATGTGCAATATACGAAAGTATATGGTGAAGTTTGAAGCTTCAATCTGTTAAATTGGGTAAGATATTACAAAAATCCTCTTTTTCTGACGCAGGTGTATATCGGTCAAGTTTGTTTGCGAGTTAGCTGTGGTTCGAACAGCTCACTTTCGCTTTCTTCCCCTGATAAAATAAGATTATTATGTAGTATCCTATTTTGAATAAGATATGAATATGGCATTCAAAAATGATTCAAAAATCTCAACCAAAACGGTTGAAATATATTCACGAATATGATCAGAAAATCACTGCGAATAGCAGTCAAATATTACTCTAAAACTATTAAAGCTCAATTTTACAATGATATCAAATATGAATAAAAAGCGTTTCGAAATAGGAATCATAAATGATTATTCAAGAATAATCACATTTATGGTACATTTTTCTCCCGACGATACGTTAATTTTCGAACAGAAAATGCTTTTAAATTTGAACGTTTTTAATCATCTTGGGGTATGATATTTAAATATTTTTTGATCAAATTTTCAAAAAATGCTGGCTGGGAATTTTTCGCATAGAATTTGGAACAAACGGTCTAAATGGTTTTTGAGAAGTTTCACACCAAATATTTAGATTTAAAACTTTTATGTTAATTTGTTTCAAATTGCTAGTAAAATTTTTATTAGATAATATTTCAGAAGGATTTCTATCTTTTTGTTGCTCTTAATATAAAATTCCAGATAGTGTGTGAATTCTGTGTGTGAGCAACAATATTTTCTTTTCCGGAAACAAATTGAATATCACTAGTAAATTGAGCTACATATGTATTCAATATGTCGAATTTGACGAGGTGATCTATCTGTTTTTGAATTTAGATTATGAGTTAATGGTTTTATTTGGCATACAATCCGAGCATATTGCTACTATGAAAAGCTTTTCAGTGGAAATAGATCTTCCTTGCATCAGCTTCCGTTTGGAATCGGCATAAAACATATAGGCCGCGTCTGCCAATTTATAGGGAAAATCAAAAGGGAGCAAAATGCACGTTCGAAGGGAAGTTCGGCCTAAATCTTCTCGGAGAAAAATCGCGTCAAGCATTAATTAAGTTGTTTTTCTTTTTAATTTTTTATGGTTAATGCGTCAAGCGTTATACAAATTCTAAATCAGTTAAACAAACAGCTTTTGTTCTACCAGAATAACAAATATTTTGCTACTTTTTTTTTCAAAGTAAAATTTAATTGTGCTTAGTTGCTCGTTTCTATATTTGTACAGTTGAACTGCGGTATTAACAAGCAACAACAAGTGCAAACGTCAAGTTGTGAAGTTCTGTTTTGATTTTTACACTGCCTTATTTTTGTTTCAAATCAATAAATTTGTTTGTTCAAGTAATTATTGTGTTAGAAATAAGTGTAACCGTGTTGTGTACATTCAGCAATTTAAAGCTCTTTTCGTTACTGAAATAAATTTTATCTTAAAAAAAAATAATTGATAAGGTTTATATATACATACATATTTGCCGAGTCACAAATATGCAATTTGTTGTTGCATTGCATTGGAATTTATTCATTTTCAGTTTTCAACTATTATTTGCTCCTGCACATTTATTTCATTTTCGTTTCACTGTCACAGCTGTTTGCATTGTGTGTTGTTAAGCGTCATTTAATAGCGATCTTCAAACTGCTCATACAGTGATCTTAAAACTGCTCATACAGCGATTTTTGTACTGTGATCTCCCAACTATTTTTATTGTCTCCGTCTGTTTAACCAATTTTTACTTTACCTTATAATTAGCGATGCAAACGATACATCGATGTGTTTGAAACATCGATGTTTTGCTAGACGATACATCGTCGATATATCGGATAAAAAAATCGAGAAACATCGACTTCGTCCATTCCTAACTATTTATAGAAAAAAACGCGCTTTCGCATTACCTATGATATTTGGACAGATACATTGCAGAATAAGTCATTTGCAGGTGTTACAATACGTTTTTTGGATAAGTTTAGATTCCACAGTGGAACCATGGGAATTTTTGAACTGACAGAACGCCATACATCTGCACATATAAGAGAAAATCTTACAGATATTTTCGCAGAGTGGAACATTTCTATAGACAAAGTTTCGGCAATCATTACAGATAATGACCGCATGGTGATGAAAGTCAATCGTGAAATGCTTGGAGAAAAAAGAATTATTCCTTGCTTTGCTCACACGATTAATTTAGTCGTAACTAAATCTATTGACGAGTCAAGGGACTGCGCCGATTTGATAAATAAAGTTCGAGAAATTTTAAAGTTCATAAAAAAAGATTATTAGTGCAAGTGACGAAATAACAAAACAACAAAAGGAAATGGGGTTAAAAGGGGGTCAAATCAAAAAATTTATACTCGATGTTCGCGCACTTTGGAACTCGTGCTTTTACATGTTACAGCGGTTCATTGAATTGACGCCCATTGTAGGAGCACTTCTTTTGACTATACCCCTAGCTCCCGCAATTATCTCAAGTCACGAAATAGATTGCCTTAAAGAAATTGTAGAATTACTTTGCCCATTTGAAAAATTAACAAAAGAAGTTTCTTGAAACAGCTACGTTCCGGTGAGCAAAGTCATTCCATTAGTAAATTGCGTCAATGAAGACTTTGAAAATATTAAACCGAAGAATACAATAATTTTGAATTTCAAAGAGGAAATTAAAAAGAATTTTCTAAAAAGATTTGCTGATTTGGAACATTCTGCAATTCTTGCGATTTCAACTGCTCTAGATCCTAGATTCAAGTTTATGCATTTCGAAAATTCCTTGGCCAAAGCCAAAGTAATTAACTATTTAAACAAATACATATGTCCGCGAATACAGCGAACCTGTAGCTGATTGTGAAATATCTGTTGGATCTGATAGTGAGGATTCCGAATTTGACATCTGGAAGTATGACAAACAATTTACTCGGAAGAACATGAAACATGACTCACCTTCTGTTTCGAAAAATGCTGGTGAAACTGAAGTTCATATGTACCTTTCCTCTCCTGTTACACCAACAAAATTAAAATTTAGGGAGGATATGAAATCCGTGTTCCCAAACTTGCGAAGATTGCAAGGATATACCTCCCCATCGTCGCCACATCTCTGCCTAGTGAACGCCTATTCTCAGAAGCTGCCGAAACCGTCGCTCAGGATAGGAATAGGCTTTTGGGAAGTAGATTGTCAAAACTTATTTTCCTTAACTCGATCTCAAACCTCTTTATGTAATTAAACAAGTTACGTTTGTACCTGTGCATCACAATCATATTAATGAGTGCAATTAATTTTAAAGTTCCTTGAAGGAAATTCCTAAAAAGTACATATATATGTACCTATATAAAAAACGTTCCTATTTTATTAAGAATGTGTGTGTTGTTTTTGAACCCATTGGCTTGTAAATACTGATAATTTTACAATTGCGTTACACTAATGGGCTTTTCCATTCAAATCCTATTTCGTGTAACGCGAGCTAGTATGGAAAAGCCCGTACTTTGAGTTAAAAAAAAACTTCTGGCAATACTTTATATCGGTTGTTGATTTAAAAGAATGAAAACATGTGAAAAACATCGATGTTTTTTTGGCGATGTTGCATCGATGTCGATGTTGCAATTTTGTTAACTGCCAAGTGAAAGGTGATACCGAGCATTTTGTGTCGTGCTGGCTTTGTGATGAGCTTGCTCATATGAAGTGCGCTAGTTTGGCAGCAAGGGTGTGTGACGCGATCAACGATAACAAGGGCGTGCGTTGGTCGTGCTTGAAATACAGATCCACGGAAGTGGATCTTTTTAAGCTTTTCAAACATACCCGAAACGCATTCTCTGAAATCGGTAAGGAACTTTCTACATTGGGGGATAAATTCATGTATTATGAAAACTTGTTTAAAACTTTTAAATGTATTACCGATTCAACTGCTAATGCTACTAGCGACAGCCGTGACAGCAAACGAAAACGAACTGATGTCTCGGCTGCGTACTGACCCTAGACCCCGTTCAAAATATCCAGAACCCAATCCTTCACGCACCCAGCACGATAGAATTAATAAACTTAGCATCTCCAAGTCCACTTACAGTAGAGTCTTCAACATCAAAGGCACCTCCAACAAAACTAGCCAAAACAGTAAGGAAGGCTAAGTTCGGGTGTAACCGAACATTACATACTCAGTTGAGAGCTATGGAGACAAAATAAGGAAAATCACCATCTAGGAAAATGAACCTAGGGTAACCCTGGAATGTGGTTGTATGGCATGTGTATCAAATGGAAGGTATTAAAGAGCATTTTAAGAGAGAGTAGGCCATAGTTCTATGGATGGACGCCATTTAGGGATATCGCCATAAAGGTGGACCAGGGCTGACTCTAGAATGTGTTTGTACGATATGGGTATCAAATGAAAGGTGATAATGAGTATTTTAAAAGGGAATGGGCTTTAGTTCTATAGGTGAACGCCTTTTCGAGAAATCGCCATAAAGGTGGACCAGGGGTGACTCTAGAATATGTTTGTACGATATGGGTATCAAATGAAAGCTGTTAATGAGTATTTTGAAAAGGAGTGATCCTTAGTTCCATAGGTGGACGCCGTTTCGAGATATCGCCATAAAGGTGGACCAGGGGTGTCTCTAGTTGTACGATATGGGAATCAAATGAAAGGTGTTACTGAGCATTTTAAGAGGGAGTGGGCATTAGGTCTATAGGTGGACGCCTTTTCGAGATATCGCCATTAGGGTGGGCCAGGGGTGACTCTAGAATGTTTTTGTACGATATGGGTATCAAATGAAAGGTGGTAATGAGTATTTTAAAAGGGAGTAATCCTTAGTTCTATAGGTGGACGCCTTTTCGAAATGTCGCCATTAGGGTGGGCCAGGGGTGACTCTAGAATGTGTTTGTATGATATGGGTATCAAATGAAAGGTGGTAATGAGTATTTTAAAAGGGAGTAATCCTTAGTTCTATAGGTGGACGCCTTTTCGAGATATCGCCATAAAGGTGGGACCAAGGGGTGACTCTAGAATGTTTGCACGATATGGGTATCAAACGAAAGGTGCTTATGAGCATTTTAAGAGGGAGTGGGCATGAGGTCTATAGGTGGACGCCTTTTCGAGATATCGTCATTAGGGTGGGCCAGGGGTGACTCTAGAATGTGCTTGTACGATATGGGTATCAAACGAAAGGTGTTACTGAGCATTTTAAGAGGGAGTGGGCATTAGGTCTATAGGTGGACGCCTTTTCGAGATATCGCCATTAGGGTGGGCCAGGGGTGACTCTAGAATGTTTGTACGATATGGGTATCAAACGAAAGGTGTTACTGAGCATTTTAAGAGGGAGTGGGCATTAGGTCTATAGGTGGACGCCTTTTCGAGATATCGCCATTAGGGTGGGCCAGGGGTGACTCTAGAATGTTTTGTACGATATGGGTATCAAACGAAAGGTGGTAATGAGTATTTTAAGAGGGAGTGGCATTAGGTCTATAGGTGGACGCCTTTTCGAGATATCGCCATTAAGGGTGGGACCAGGGGTGACTCTAGAATGTTTGTACGATATGGGTATCAAACGAAAGGTGTTACTGAGCATTTTAAGAGGGAGTGGACATTAGGTATATAGGTGGACGCCTTTTCCGAGATATCGCCATTAGGGAGGGCCAGGGGTGACTGTAGAATGTTTGTACGATATGGGTATCAAACGAAAAGTGTTACTGAGCATTTTAAGAGGGAGTGGGCATTAGGTCTATAGGTGGACGCCTTTTCGAGATATCGCCATTAGGGTGGGCCAGGGTGACTCTAGAATGTGTTTGTACGATATGGATATCAAATTAAAAGTATTAATGAGGGTTTTAAAAGCGAGTGGCCCTTAGATGTATATGTGAAGGCGTTCTCGCGATATCGACCAAAATGTGGACCAGGTGATCCAGAAAATCATCTGTCGGGTACTGCTAATTTATTTATATATGCAATACCACTAACAGTATTCCTGCCAAGATTCCAAGGGCTGTTGATTTCGCCTTGTAGAACTTTTTCATTTTCTTCTACTTAATATGGTAGGTGTCACACCCATTTTACAAAGTTTTTTCCAAAGTTATATTTTGCGTCAATAAACCAATCCAGTTACCATGTTTCATCCCTTTTTTCGTAGTTGGTATAGAATTATGGCATTTTTTTCATTTTTCGTAATTTTCGATATCGATAAAGTGGGCGTGGTTATGGTCGGATTTCGGCCATTTTTTATACCAAGATAAAGTGAGTTCAGATAAGTACGTGGGCTAAGTTTAGTGAAGATATATCGGTTTTTGCTCAAGTTATTGTGTTAACGGCCGAGCGGAAGGACAGACGGTGGACTGTGTATAAAAACTGGGCGTGGCTTCCACCGATTTCGCCCATTTTCACAGAGAACAGTTACCGTCACAGAATCTAGGCTCCTACCAAATGTGAGAAGGATTGGTAAATTTTTGTTCGACTTATGGCATTAAAAGTATTCTAGACAAACTAAATGAAAATGGGCGAGCCACGCCCATTTTGAAATTTTCTTTTATTTTTGTATTTTGTTGCATCATATCATTACTGGAGTTGAATTTTGACTTAATTTACTTATATATAGTAAAGATATTAAATTTTTTGTTAAAATTTGAATTTAAAAAAAATTTTTTTTTAAAAAGTGGGCGTGTTCTTCATCCAATTTTGCTAATTTTTATTTAGCACATATATAGTAATAGTAGTAACGTTCCTGCCAAATTTCATCATGATATCTTCAACGACTGCCAAATTACAGCTTGCAAAACTTTTAAATTACCTTCTTGTAAAAGTGGGCGGTGCCACGCCCATTGTCCAAAATCTTACTAATTTTCTATTCTGCGTCATAACGTCAACCCATCTACCAAGTTTCATCGCTTTAACCGCCTTTGGCAATGAATTATCGCATTTTTTCGGTTTTTCGAAATTTTCGATATCGAAAAAGTGGGCGTGGTTATAGTCCGATATCGTTCATTTTAAATAGCGATCTGAGATGAGTGCTCAGGAACCTACATACCAAATTTCATCAAGATACCTCAAAATTTACTCAAGTTATCGTGTTAACGGACGGACGGACGGACGGACGGACGGACGGACGGACATGGCTCAATCAAATTTTTTTTCGATCCTGATTATTTTGATATATGGAAGTCTATATCTATCTCGATTCCTTTATATATGTACAACCAACCGTTATCCAATCAAACTTAATATACTCTGTGAGCTCTGCTCAACTGAGTATAGAAAAAATATTGAACCTGCAAACCGTTTCTCAGCCGACTGAGCCTGGAACTAGGAAGTTGGTTGTAGTCCCTCCTAAAAAATCGATATTCGTGTCAAGATTCGAGAGGGATACTACTGAGGAAGATCTGAAATCGTATATCTCCTCAAAAAGGAAAACCGATCACGTAACAATTCGGAAATTTAATTTTAATTATGAAAGAACCGTGTTTTCCTTTAGATTAGATGTACCTATTGAACATTTTGACACTATTTTGAGTAATGATTTTTGGCCCACTTGTGCGGGGATTTCAATATAGGCGGAATAAGAGTGTTCCAAACTTAGCAAAGATCCCTCTTAATAACACGGAGTCAAAAAACTGAACGTAAAATCTGCTTTAGATATACATATTTTACCAAAATGTTAGAGGCTTAAACACCTAATTAACAGAACTGTTTTTATAATCATTTAACTTGAGTTAAGATATAATTGCTTTTACCGAAACTTAGCTGAAACCTCATGTTTTTAATTCAGACATCCTCTGTAATGACTACCAAATATATAGAAATGACCGCCTGAATAGAGTTGGAGGTGAAGTTCTGCTTGCTGTACACTCTTCAGTACCATCTGAAGAGATTAGCGTACCCGCCATCGATACAACTGAGTTCTTGTGCACACGCAATCAACTAGCAAATTTCCACATTTATTTAGCCATCTTCTGAACTGTCCCTTTATTTGCATCATATTTCCTTGCAAAACACTGTTAATTCGATGCTAAAGCCTTCCGATTCCATTATTGTCTTGGGTGACTTCAATATGACTTCAATAAGCACGTTATGGTAAAGCAGGGGCGTAGCCAGAAAATTGCCTTGGGGGGTTCAAAAAAAATTTTTTTTTCAGTTAAATAAATAAAAAAAAATGTTGGCTTTAGTTTTAACATTAAAGTACGTGTATTTAGAATATGGTATGAAAAAGGTTACATTAAAAACTCAAGCGCATGCGGCGGCTTTTCTTTGCCATTTCATTTATAACTTCATCAACGGTAACAATTTGATCATGGTGGATGCTTAGTGATGCACAGCCAGTCAATCGATTTTCACTCATCGTGTTTCTCAAATAGTTTTTAATCAGCCTAAGAGTTGAAAAAGATCTCTCGTTCGTTGCCGTTGTTACTGGAAGCGTACACAAGATTTTCAACAACATGTGAACATTAGGAAAAGCCACAGAATCGCATGCCTATAATATTAATCATAGATAAATTGATAAAAAAAACCGAAGTACCTCCTTCAGGAATAAGTAGAATTCATGCTTTATGAGCCTATGCATGAGATCTAACGTATACGTATATAAAATTCAAAAGAAAGAAACCGATCGAATAGAAAAAAATTTTATTTAAAAAAGTCATATCTACACGGAAAAAACACTAATGTGTTTTCTACATTTTAAAACGAGAAAAACACATTATTTTTTCATTTATCAACATTTTTGAAATGTGTTTTTGACATGAAAAAAAAATGTAGATAAAACATTATAATAATGTGTTTTCCACATGGAAAATAATATCAAATTTGCATTATATTTCAAAATAGGAAATGTGTACTTCAAAAAAATGCTGTAAATTTAACATTATTTAAATGTTAAAAATATTTGCCTTTTCATTCCGATGAATGCAATCGCTGTTGAGGCAAAGGAGCAAACGCCTGAATTGATAATATTCACGCATGCAATAAGTTGGTTGATTTTAAATAAATGTCGATTATGTTCGTTTAAGCAAGTTGGATCATTGAACACGAACATGTTGCCGAATGTAATCGAACGTCGTTGTGTTCGATATCTGCTGTTCTCTGATATGTATGTAGATGGTCGTTAGGCAAATTTAAAAGGAAACTTTTTTATGAAATTATAGTAAAAGTTAACATGTACATTTGTATATTTAATAAATTGCAGAATTATTATGAAACAGAATATGATTAAAATATATAAGTGTTCACTTCGTACACACATGTGCTTGCATATTAAAAATATAATATCACCAACAAAGTAAATACGTAGCAGAATTATAAAGAAATTTATTAACATAGACATAAACACATCAAATATTTGAATTGTATCGATCTAAAAAATCAAATGATCCTGTGGCAAGGGAGGGTTTTAAACCCCCAAAACCCCCCGTCGCTACGCCCCTGTGGTAAAGGGCTAAAATAAACCACATACAACCAGTGCGATCCAAAACTTGTGCTACGTGGCGTATGAGTATCATTTCTATACTCAGTTGTACATGAACGCTGTTACTATAACCCTGTTGGCATGTCGGGAATTAAACATCACACCGGGCTAGATGTAGAGTTCTATGCTAATTACTATCGAAACTCTCAGAAACATTTCTAATCAGCTTCCTTTCGGTAGGAAACATTTCAAAAGATCCCAAATATATGGCTTATATGGTTGTACTTTTTAAATATTCTTTCAAATCGTTACCCTTTACATCTGTAGGTCTGCCACTAGCCATGAGAATTCTCATACCCATTGAAGAAGGGGCGATTCCCGTCTATACACATTATACGGCTTTTTAAAACTGGCATGTCATTGGAGTTAGCGTCCTGCCACACGGTGCAAACTAAAGGCCTTGAGAAATATCACACCATTGCCCTTACAGCAAGGGCTTCCGGGATACACTGCAGACTTTAGGGTACATTTCTTCTCAACATGTCACACACTGCAGACTGTGTGGTATACTTTTTCTCAACCTCCCGCAAACTGTAAAGCAATTCCTAGTGAAATATTCACCGAAGAGAACTGATAATCGCCATAGTTATAGGGTCATGTGAAATAAGTTGTCGAACTGAGTATCTTGCCAGTGCTAAAGCCCAAGGAAGCAAAACTTCCAGCAATTTTCGACCGATTGCCTACTCCTATTTATACTTCTTAATTTGTGTTCTTCCTTTATGCATGCAGAACCCGAATGTTATTTCTTTCATCATGGCGCCCACACTAATAAGTACTAGTATCGCCTGTGGTCGAAATTCGACCAACGTGTATATATTTTCAACTCAGTCTATGCATCAAGTGTTGGAAATACAGCAAACTGGTCTAACTTACTTAACTTTTTCTTTAAAATTTTTGAATTTGATCTAAGACTTTGTACTTTTCGATTGCATTTTCTTAAATTTTCTACAAACTTTTCACATGTAATTATAACGTTTTGGTATGGAGCTCCTTAAACCAAAATATAAAAATTATGTAAAATCAAATGAAATTGACATAGAATGATGGTGAAATTACTTGAAATTGAATTGAAAAATAGGTCTTTGCACACCCGGAAGGTCCCCGTTGGCGCGCTACCGAAGTTAGTTTTGGGAGCTCGGTTCCCCAATAGGCCTATATCACCCATTTACTTCAATAGTGTCATAATTCAAAAAACATGAACTTTTAGTTAAAAAACGAAGAAATTTTCTAAAGGAATTTAGCCTATTTCACGCCACCCGTTTAATTTTGTATAAATACATATCTAATATGTAAGTGTGACACAAAACAAAAATTTCGAGTAGAATAGAGGATACCTTCATAAAAAATAAAATAAAAATATAAAAAAATTATGTAATGAGAAAGAAGGCAGAGTTTATTAAGAAAATGTTTAATTAAAGAAAAAAAATAAAGTACTTAAATTGCGAAAAAATTAAGTGAAGTGAACAAACAGCTCCATATAAAAACGCAATAAGTGCACTTAGACTTTTTTCCGGGTTTTAATGTGATCATTGTGGAAATATAAAGATTCTAATGTTCGGATATTTAATGTTGGGTTTCCCATTGAGATCTATGTACGTAATTAATTTGTATTAAATTTGTAAACACTCCATTTCATTAATATATGAGCCGTTTATTTTGAAAGTGGCATAAGTCATTTCATGTCGTTTAGGTTCAGTGATAATTTGTTTGTATCTCTCCTCGCCTCCAGTTTGTTAGAGTCCAATATCCAAAAGATGCAATTCTTATTATTATTTTATAATTGTAGAACCATCTATATATGCATTTGTTCAAAAATAACAATGCATTTAAGCCCATGAGTTGGAAATGACTTATGCCACTTTCAAAATAAACGGCTCATATATGACCATATCTACCATAAATATAATAATAAAAATACTAAGATATAACAAATCAGAATAAATTAGGAAGAAAAGAAAAACAAACAAAAACATTGAAATTATTCACGCAAACATACTTATTAAAATAAAATTGATTTCATAACTTTAAGCGACATAAACAAATTAGGGTTATGGGATCTAAGCATCCGATTAATCGATATATAATCCAACAAAGTTAGGCTAATAATAAATATAGTGGGTAATATACTGCCTATGCAATACGGCCGCTATGATGCCGGTTGCCGCTTTGACCTAAAATCAAAAACGTTTTTGGGACGTTTTTTTGTTTCGTAATTAGCATAAAAGACAATTGCCATCATCCGGTGGCAAAATCCTGAGCCAGATAAATAATTTTGCATGTAAATGCAACAACAACGATTTGAGCCAGATAAATCCAGATAGAAGTCTGGTTCAATTTGAGAGCAGATAATTTGTTAATTACTTCTTTTTAGTTTGGCAACGCTGCCTTTGATAAACCTAATTTTACAAAAATAGATGTCGCTGCTTAACCTTTCGCCGTATGAGTTAAATGAAAAACGGCGGCCACATATGGCTATCACATTTCACGTGTGCGAAAATTTCACGACATCTGCTTCTCAAGTCTCTCAATGATCCAGAGTATTCCCGTGAGAATTGAGCGTAAGCCGGAGCTGTAAAACTCACTGGAAGACGGCAAATATAAAAAATGTAACGTTATATTTTTGTAACTTTTTTTTGTTCAGTATAAGACGTACTTTATCTAAAATGAGGATTAAATCTGCAAATGCAAAAACATTTTCGGGGCAAATTTGCCATTAATTGTTATAAATAAATTAGTTAGTTTCAACAAAAGTTAACTCATTATTTGTGATTTCATGTTTTTTTGAAAACAACTAAAATAAAAAACAAAGAATCTGTTAAATAAAGACTTATGTATTTACGTGTAAGTGAAATTTGCCACAAAAGATGGGCCGGTCAAAATTTAATTCTATTTAAGGTTTTTTGGTACGCTACAAATTATTTTGGAACAATTTTTTAGGATTTTGGTAGAGGCTGTTATAGGTAAGTGGCAACATGGGAAACCATATTTGTATGTAGGTGAAACATTTCTGCTTTCGGATTTAGCGGGGATACATAAAATTTGAAATTCACATTAGAACACTTAGATAATTGTTCCCAAGAAGGCGCGCTTGTGCACGAAAATGAATTACGATATTTGTACGAATTGTTCGAATTTACAAAAAAATTTTTCTATTAATTATAAACAAATAGAGTAATATTTGTTAACAAAAATAGGCCTATACACTGCGGCTGATCAATACGAATTGATTCATATAACTTTTATATGATTATACGTATGCTAAGTATGCGAAACAGCCTGTCAATTGATTGCATGGAAATTTTGTTAACGTATTAATATATAGATAGTGGGTAATATACTGCCTATGCAAGACGGCCGCTATGATGCCGGTTGCCGCTTTGACCTAAAATCAAAATCGTTTTTGGGACGTTTTTTTGTTTCGTAATTAGCATAAAAGGCAATATAAAAAATGTAATTTTATATTTTTGTAACTTTTTTTTTGTTCAGTATAAGACGTACTTTATCTAAAATGAGGATTAAATCTGCAAGGTGCCGTGCAGCTTCAGACTTCCTTAACGGCCAATTATAACTGCATAGCATAGCCGGGCACAGCAACATTGCTCTCACAAACTTGATTAGACTACGCAGTGCATTGCATTGCATGGAAGTCTGTTGAATTTTGATTTCCATGTATGTGCTAGGCGCGTGACTCTCTCACTCTTCGTGCTGTTAACATTGTTCTTGCAAAGAGTGGAAAAATGAGCATCACCCTAGCACATATTTCTTGCTTGCGTTTGTGTATACATTACATACTAACTTTATTTGTGTGTGTGTGTTTGACCTTGTTAGCGATGGTCTATGTGCGCTACGTAAATTATAATCAGGTCTATGTACTGGTTTGTCACGCAAAGGACTGTAAGTATAATTAGACCTTAAGTTTACTATCGACACAATGTAGGCGATAAAGCAAACCCTGAAGAAGTTCTTTTAGTAGAGACTCGTGTAAATCACTCTTTGTCGTTTTCTCTGTTGCAAAGCTTGTATCTACAGTTATGACAAATTGTGTGGTGTAATACTGTTAACCCTCGTGACCGTTAGCAAAAGCCAGTTGTTTATTCATTTCGATACCGGGTGCCGGAGAGAAGTCAAATCACTTTCCTCTTACTCCTTCCTTCTTCCTCTGCTTCTATAAGTGGTATGGATGCCTTTTCGGCAGGAGTATTTTCCCTCAAATGCATACCATGGGCTAGCCACACTGAACACACAATAGAAGTCAGTTTTTATACCCATCCTGATATATCGATCAGATGGCCTGTTGTTATTTGTGGCAGAAGTGAATGGAATTACCCGGAGAATCATCAAAAAATACAGTCGCTTTGATGTTAAAGCGGTAAAAGGCATATTTTTCCTATTGGGTATCCTTATTTGACTAGTATGTATATGTGTATGTATGTTTACATTTAAAGTTCTACTTCTGTTAATTTTGCGGTGTGAAGTATGAAAAATAAGCAACAATTGAAACGTAATCATAGTCTTTTACATATCTATTTGACAAAAGCTGAGGCATAAATATTGTCACGAGTATGTGCATATGCATGTACATTAGAGTGAGCCAGACGGTATGGCCTAGAACGTTCAATGTGGTCATATTAAATCGTTCCCGAAATGGTCGGGCTAGTAGCTAAATGATGCTTGTTACGGGGACGTACCAGAAGACCATCAACATCGATAACACTCCCCAATACCTTCGGGGAGTGTCTTTATCGCTATAACAACAACAACAACTTCTTAAGTTCTTGGGAGGTGGGGCCTTTTGAGCGCGGTGTTTCGCAAAGCCTGTTTGTTTCGTTTACGATCGGCGAACATATTGGGGACGCGTTGAACACAAGCGGCCGGCCAATTGCTTTATAAGTGGTTATGAGCGTTTCTTTATCTTTGTCCGAAGTGTTGTCGACAAGCGACTTCAGGATTTTGTTACAGCTCTGGACTTAAGTACAATTGTAGCTGTATGCTCGCTAAAATACAGATCCTGATCGAACGACATAGTTTGGATGAAGATATTTGGTAGCGTAATGCTATCGATGTCCCATATGGACGATATTTGCCACGTACACGTTTTAAATAAGGTCGCCGAAGATTTTATCGGAACCAGTGTCAGATTTCGCGAGGTGAAGAAACTGGAATGATTAAGGAGGATAGCTCGCCGATGGAAGAGCCGGAACCTGTTGCCACTGTCGTGCAGTCATGGACAACGCAAGATTAAATTGAAACTCCTTCTGTTGGGGCAGGGAGCTTCTATATGTAAAAGTTAAACAAAAGTAGGGATAGGACATCACCCTGTGGCACCTCTTGTTTAATTCTGGGTTTCGATGTTACGTTCTTGAACTGTATCATTGAACTGCCTGCCGACCACACAGATAATTGGCAGTCCATATTTTTAGACTGGGAGTTTTGCAGTAGCGTGTTTGATTGACTGCATCAAAAGCTTTTGATACGTCTAGCGCCACAAGTACTGTTCTAAGGTGAGGTTTTGATTCAGTCTACAAGTTATCTGTGCGTCAATGGCGTGCCGCGATATGTAATTTTTGAAAGTTTGCGGTGAAATAAGGAAGCATGACAGCTGCAAGTGTCTTCGCCACCGGCAATGGGAGAGGTATTTAACGCTATGAGTCTCCTACGTTAGCTGATTTCCCAGGCTTTAGTAGCGGTACCATCCTCGCCATTCTCCATGTTTCAGAGATCACGAAAGTTGACAGAGACAGGTTGAAGACGAACAACTTTAATATGGGTTAGGTTATTATAGTTAAATAAGCACGTTATGGTAAGGGGCTAAAATAAACCACATACAATCAATGCGATTCAAAACTTGTGCAACATGGCGTATGAGTATCATTTTTATACTCAGTTGTACATGAACGCTGTTACTATAACCCTGTTGGCATGCCAGGAGTTAAGCGTCACATATAAACCGGGGTAGATGAAGAGATATCAAACCATTGCCCTTACAACAAGGGCGTCCGGGATACATTGCAGACTTTAGGGTACATTTCTTCTCAACATGTCACACACTGCAGACTTTGTGGTATACTTTTTCTCAACATCCCGCAAATTGAAAAGTAAATACCTAGAGAAAATATCCACGGAAGGTACCTGATAATGGGCATGGTAATAGGCCCATGTGAAAGTGCTTGTGGAATTGGGTATCTTGCCAGTGCTAGAACAACAGGCTAGCGTATGATTGGAAATGAAACTAAAAGCCCAGCGAAACAAAAACATCCAGCAATTATAGACTGATTGCCTACTCCAATTTATACTGTCTTACTTTTTATTCTTTTTTTATGAACACAGCACTCGAATGTTATTTCCATGGTAAAAGTCCGTACAATGGCGCCCACACTAATAAGTATACCCACACACACATTTGCATCTGAGCATTTGTGCAGTGTATGACTGCTGACTTATTAAATTTAATTGCTGAAGTAAGCTACATCATATTTGCATTGCATATATTTTTAAAAGTTCATGTCGACAAACATACAACAAAACAAAATGATCGGACATGCACATTAAGATGGGTAACAAAGCTTCGATTCCAAATCTGAAACGTCGGAGCTTTCGAAAGATCGCAAAATAGTTCGAGATGAACCGGAAAATAATGCCAAAACTATCTGCAATAATTAATAACTGATACAAATGTAATGCTGAAATGGTGCGAAGAGGATCTAGCATCGACTCGGATCATTATATGGTCGCAACCAAAATACGCGCACGCCTCTGCGCGGCTAACATAAAGGAATAAAAACACAATGAAATCTAGACGTCGAAGGGCTGCAAACGCAGCAGACTGCCAACGATTTCGCAACTCGACTCTCACACCTACCCTCTGAGAGCAAAAATACACTCCACAACTGGTACGATGAAGAATGCCGCGTTGCAGCCGAAGAAAAGGTTCTGCCTATAGGGCTAAGTTTAACGCGAGCGAGAAGGAAAGCGAGATGATTTTTCGGGAAGAAAATATCACAGGCAAAAGTCGTAACTGCGAGGAGATTGAGCCGCTCGCCACCATAGTTTTACCAAAAAATACGGCGGCAGACGGTGTTCAGAGAGTACTTAGATTATGGAGGAAACACTTGTCTGCTCTCCGTAATAGTGACGACGGTCTACCACCTTGGGATGATGAACCCGATCCCGCAATCGATGATGATGGAATTAAAGTCCACCCACCTGATTATGAGGAAGTCAGAATAGCAATAACCAGATTAAAAAACAACAAGGCCGCGGGCGCTGATAGATTGCCTGCGGAGACGTTCAATACGGCGGCCAGAAGTTGGTAACGTTAAAGTGTTTTTGGGTAAGTCCTCAAAAGATGAAATAAGTCCCATGCTCGCAAGGTCTCGCAGCGAGGCTTAAAAAATCCGGTAAGTGCATAAAGTATTTCCTCCCTTTCCTCGAAGACAAAAGACGAAAGATCTTTACATATAGAAATTAATCGCTGTGCGTTAGTGCCGGTAAAGCTCAAAACGGCTATTCCGATTTTGATAATTTTTTCTTTGTTTCATTCCTTACGGCTGAAGGATGGGTTTGAAAACTTTTGTTGGAAAAGTGCCCTTGCCACGCCCCCTATTAGAAAAAAGTTAAATTCGTTTTTGACTGTAGGCAAACCAAGTCACGTACAGACCAAGGTCTGCCGGGTACACTATTTAGTCTTTAACAGAAATGAGAAGGAAGTTGTGTCTCTCCCTCGCCCTGTTTAAGTTAGGAGAGGCTCTCCGTCCGAAATGACCGCACCACCCCATCTCCACAGCTCTGCCTTCGACCGTGTACCGATGCGTGTACATCACCAACTTCGCCATGATACGCACTCCAATGTCTACACCCGCTGGGGTCACTCCGCTATCCAACTAGTGCTGCCGCTGTCATACAATTGCCAGTATGTTGCCATCAGGATGCCCTACATTGCCAAAAGGACAGTTTCCCGCTCTCTACCATTCCACCTTTGCTTTAGCGGTCTCACCGTCGCCGCTACTATGCCGCCGTTCGGCTTTTTCCACTTCCACGCTGATACCATCTCTCATTTCCACAACTTTTTGCCCACTGCCGATAATCTATCGTAGGGGAAATCTTAGATACCGTCGATTACACCGTCGGTCACATACCGCTGAACAAGGCTACCTCGCGTTGCTGAGTAAGGATCCTGAATCACTATACATCGCGTCGAAAGGCGAACCTTGATGTTTGCAGCTTGAGGGAAAAGATTCCCCAAACAATACTATGCCAATAAGGCTCGTACTGCAGTGCTGGACCATCTCTTTCAGGGATTTGCGAAATTCCGTGACCGAATTTGCGTAACAGATACATGAGCCCTAGACCTTTAGTGAGATCAGACAGTCTGGCAAAACATACATATATACATTTAAGCATAGTTGCCAAGTAATTACGATGATGTGGTGTGCTAACTTTTGTACTTCATTGTTAAGGTGGTTTAAGCAACCTGAAATTTGGGTTTCTAGCTGAATTGTATATTATTAATTATCCCAAAAACCAACCCAAGGTCAAACTCAGTTGGAATATGCACGTTCTTGATTGGGGTATTAGTTGCGGAGTGCCGTATCATATCTCTGAAGAGAGAGGCTTACGATGGGCATACTAACTGCACACTGCCTTCTGGCGTCACACTCTTATAAGTTTGGCCTCGTCAGTAACAGCAGATGTAGGAAGTGCAAGCTGCAGGATAAAACGATTGAGCTCGTTCCATGGCCGTTTCCTGTGCTTGCCGGATCAAGGCTGACGTGGCAGAGTTGCCTAGAAAACTTCTACTATTTGCCAAGAGGATGGACTTATTCTATACATAGGTCCTGGCACCTAATTGTAGTTCTACCGTTTGTTCGTCAAACAAATTCTGTCAACATTATAGACACATTCAGTCTATGTGATTTTTTTCTTTATTGACAACAAAATTTGATTTTCTTTACAACAATTTCTCACAATGTTTTTGCGGCAGAAGATAGCTTATCCCTTATGTAAAACTATTGCCATCAATATTTATGAGGATATGAGGAAAAATAAAATAAAAATAAATTAAAAAGAAAAGTGAAATAACGTATTATAACTAATGTATGATTTAAATACCATTTCAGTAAAAATAAGAGGAAAATTACATTTTACAGCTGAATATAAATTATAGTTTGCAAGAAGTAGGCGTTTGACTCAGTTTTAAAGCTTTGCAGATTTCTTGCATTTTTAACTTCATTTGGAAGTTTCTTGAATAATTTTACGCCATAGTGTTTTATTGATTTTGCACATCTTTCTGTTCGAAAAAGACGTGTTTGATATTTGTTCGAGTTCTAAGGGCATATTCTGGGATTTGTTCTTCTTGGAAGTTCAAATTATGTTTAATTAAATTATTTTTTATTTTGTAGAACGCTATTAGCATCTGAGAGATGAAATATTTGCGAATATCTAGCTTATTACAATATAACAGCTCACTTGATGTTCTCCGCGGTAAATTTAAAATGTTTTTAATTACTTTATTGTTGTGTTCTTTGTAATTCATTTATAAGTTGCTCTTAGCAAACATTCCATATGGATTCAAATAGTTAATATATGACAAGAACAAAGAGTTGTATAGAAGCCATAGTTGTCTTTTTGAATTAATTTCTTCATTGACCGGTAGTGCAACCCAATGTATTTAAAATTTACGCGAAGCATTCAGCCGTCCTAAATCTTCACAAATACCTTGTCAGGCAAGAGTTTTCCCAGTTTGAAGTTCGACGCAACCATCTTAAAAGTTCTCACACAGTATGAACGTTTGTGGTCGATGTAATACCTGCATATGTGGTCGACTGTTTTAGCGTACTGCAAGCTTCAATTACGTTTACGTAAATAATAAAAATAAACAATTTCACTGATTTGGTTCATTTGTTCATCCAATTGGGTTCCACATTCTATACTCAAATTTGTGCGCAAGCAAAGAGAATTCAGTTTGTGACGAGATATTTTGCAGGCGAGTTTGTGTTGGGAAAATTTTCTGCTTTTCCGTTCATATTCACACTCAATTAAGCAATGATTAATAGCAAGTTTGTGCAAAACGGCAAATTTAATTTATTTATTCATATTGAAATTCGACAAAAAAATACTTTTATAAAAAATATTTATCTATACAATCATCGCATAAACACTCACAGTCTGGTGTCACGTTAGCATGAGCAAAATGGGTATATCTACCGATCCTACATTGCTTGGTGTGGAGTTACCATCAATGCTTGTAGAATCACATCGGTGTCGACATTCTTGCCAGATGACGAATCATCCAGCTATCCGTTACTCTGCACCACAAATGGCACTCTCGACGCCGGTCACCTTTCTCATCCGCTAACACCTTGCCAAGACAATGATAGTACGGCCTCGGGAAATTTATGTAATGAAGATGCAGATGTTAAGGCCGAAACAAGCTCATCGACGGGTAGCAGCTCTGGTATTGGCATGGACGCACCAGATACGGCGGCGACAGCGCTTTTCCATAAACCGCATGCCTATCACATTTCCAACTTAATAATTGTGACGCTGAGCAGGTTAGGCTAAAAATCTTGTTTAAACTATATATGGGGTATTCCATCCCATTTTGAACCCGACCCCTTTAGAATTGGCTGAAAGTTTTTCTTCTTTTTCTAGCTTACGAAAGACGTTTTTCAGAAGTTTTTCAAATTTATTCATCCAACTCAAAAAAAGTTATGAATTTAAAAAAAACACCGTTTTGTTTTCAAAATGCTATAACTTTTTAAAAAATTACCGTTTGGGAACTTTTTTTTAAAAAAATTTGTTTTTAAATGTACTTTTCGGAAAAAATTCAAAAAAATTTTTAAAGTTTTTGTTTTGTAATTTTTCAGTTTTTCGAGATTTTTCGAATTTCGCCCTTTTTTTTCTCATAAAAAACTTCAATCAATTCTGCAATCATCCCCACTAATCCCGGAGTGGGCCGAGAATTTTGTTTGTTTTTTTATTTAATTGAAAAAAAAACTTAAATTTTTTTTGTATTTCTTCCGAAAAGTACATTTAAAAACATATTTAAAAAAATGATCCCAAACGGTCAATTTTTGAAAAAGTTATAGCATTTTGAAAAAAACACCGTTTTTTTCAAAATATTTAAAACTTATTTTGAGTAGGAAAACGGTGTTTTTTTTTCAAAATGCTATAACTTTTTCAAAAATTGACCGTTTGGGATAATTTTTTTTTAAATATGTTTTTAAATGTACTTTTCGGAAAAAATACAAAAAAATTTAAAATTTTTTTTTCAATTAAATAAAAAAAAATTCTCGGCCCACTCCAGGATTCGTGGGGATAATTGCAGAATTGATTGAAGTTTTTTATGAAAAAAAGGGCGAAATTCGATAAATCTCAAAAAACTGAAAAATTACAAAAAAAAACTTTAAAATTTTTTTGAATTTTTTCCGAAAAGTACATTTAGAAACAAATTATTCCAAACGGTCAATTTTTGAAAAAGTTATAGCATTTTGAAAACAAAAACGGTGTTTTTTTAAAAATTCATAACTTTTTTTGAGTTGGATGAAAAAATTTTAAAAACTTCTGAAAAACGTCTTTCGTAAGCTAGAAAAAGAAGAAAAACTTT
>JARSSU010016270.1:0-12440 GCA_029619165.1 Eurosta solidaginis
TATTTTTATACCTTTCATGAAAATGAAATGGTATATTAATTTCGTCACGAAACCGAAAATTGTAAGTCCTTAAAGGAAAATAGATAGACCCACCATTAAGTATACCGAAATAATCAGGTTGAAGAGCTGAGTTGATTTAGCCATGTCCGTCTGTCCGTCTGTCTGTTTGTATGCAAACTAGTCCCTCAATTTTTGAGATATCTTGATAAAATTTGGTGAGCAGGTGTATTTGGGTGTCCGATTAGACATTTGTCGGAACCGACCGGATCGGACCACTATAGCATATATCCTCCATACAACCGATTTTTCAGAAAAAGAGGATTTTTGTAATATCTTACCCAATTTAACAGATTGAAGCTTCAAACTTCACCATATACTTTCGTATATTGCACATATTGTTGCCTGAAAAAATTTATGAGATCGGTCGTATATATAGTATATATCCCCCACAACCGATTGTTCAGATAAGGAACTTTTCGTAATTACTGCCCTATTTTAAGGGCTAGAGGCTTCAAATTTCAGCGAATGCTTACGTATATAGCATATATTATTGTCTGAAAAAATCATAAAGATCGGTGGTATATATAGTATATATATGGTGGTATATATAGTATATATATATAGTATATATATATATTTTCGCAAATTTTAGCCCCATTTTAACAGCTAGAAGCTTCAAATTTCACCGAATATTTACTTATATAGCATATATTGTTGTCTGAAAAAATCATAGAGATCGGTTGTATATATAGTATATATCTCATACAACCGATTGTTCAGATAAGAAACTTTTCGCAATTTCTACCCCATTTTAACAGCTATAAGCTTCAAATTTCACCGATTGGTTACGTATATAGCATATATTGTTGTCTGAAAAAATCAGAGAGATCGGTTGTATATATAGTATATATCTCATACAACCGATTGTTCAGATAAGAAACTTTTCGCAATTTCTGCCCCATTTTAACAGCTATAAGCTTCAAATTTCACCAACTGCTTACGTGTATAGCATATATTGATGTCTGAAAAAATCATTGAGATCGGTGGTATACATAGTATATATCTCATACAACCGATTGTTCAGATAAGAAACTTTGCGCAATTTCTGCCCCGTTTTAACAGTTAGAAACTTCAAATTTCACAAAATGCTTTCGTATATAGCATATATTGTTGTCTGAAAAAATCATAGAGATCGGTGGTATATATATTATATACTTCATATAAACTGTCATATTGACCCCTTTTTTACGGCTAGAAGCTTCAAGATTCATCAAATTTCATCAAATAGTTACGTTTACGTCATATATTTTTGAAATACGTGATTCGTAGCCATAGTTTTTACATGCAGACCACAAAAAACGTGAAGCTTTGCATCCTCACACAGATTACCTACCTATTTTTATTTTATATTTATCTTAAAAATCGTTTAGATATGTTCAAATTTCACCAAATGCCTACGTGTATAGCATATATTGTTGTCTGAGAAAATCATAGATACCGGTGGTATATATAGTATATATCCCATACAACCGATTGTTCAGATAAGAAACTTTGCGCAATTTCTGCCCCGTTTTAACAGTTAGAAGCTTCAAATTTCACAAAATTGCTTTCGTATATAGCATATATTGTTGTCTGAAAAAATCATAGAGATCGGTGGTATATATATTATATACTTCATATAAATGTCATATTGACCCCTTTTTTACGGCTAGAAGCTTCAAGATTCATCAAATTTCATCAAATATTACGTTTACGTCATATATTTTTGAAATACGTGATTCGTAGCCATAGTTTTTACATGCAGACCCAAAAAACGTGAAGCTTTGCATCCTCACACAGATTACCTCCTATTTTTATTTATACTGTATCTTTCACAAAGTCGTGTATAGCATATATTGTTGTCTGAGAAAATCATAGATCCGGTGGTATATATAGTATATATCCCATACAACCGATTGTTCAGATAAGAAACTTTGCGCAATTTCTGCCCCGTTTTAACAGTTAGAAGCTTCAAATTTCACCGATTGCTTACGTATATAGTATGTATTGTTGTGTCAAAAAATCATAGAGATCGGTGATATATATAATATATATATGATGGTATATATAGTATATATATATAGTATATATATAGTATATATATTTTTTTACGATTTCGGCCCCATTTTAACAGCTAGAAGCTTCAAATTTCACCAACTGCTTACGTGTATAGCATATATTGATGTCTGAAAAAATCATTGAGATCGGTGGTACACATAGTATATATCTCATACAACCGATTGTTCAGATAAGAAACTTTGCGCAATTTCTGCCCCGTTTTAACAGTTAGAAGCTTCAAATTTCACAAAATACTTATATTGTTGTCTGAAAAAATCATAGAGATCGGTCGAATATATATTATATACTTCATATAAACTGTCATTTTGACCCCTTTTTTACGGCTAGAATCTTCAAAATTCATCAAATTTCATCAAATAGTTACGTTTTACGTCATATATTTTTGAAATACGTGATTCGTAGTCATAGTTTTTACACGCAGACCACAAAAAACCTGAAACTTTGCATCCTCACACGAAGTACCTACCTGTTTTTTATTTTATATTTATCTTAAAAATCGTTAAGGTATGTAGATCTGTTCACTATATATTTCTTATCTTATACATCCGATTATTCGGAGATTACGAACAGGATAAGATTATTGTTCAGCCCCATTCATGAAAGGTATGAAGTCTTCGGCACAGCCGAAGACAGTCCCGTTCTTACTAGTTTTTGTTTATTTTTGAGTTTAAACATTTTAATACTAATTAGATTTTTCTTGTTTGAAGTTATTCAAAAATTTTTAAGTTAACACGAAAACTCAATTAAGAATTATTTTAAAAATTAAAGTAAAGAGTACAAAGTAGTTAACACTATAATGGATATGGAAGAATTCTGTCTTTTTCTTCATAACACGAAGAAGATCATAGAGGCAATCATAAAAGCAATGAAGTCATCACCGATCATACTGAATGCAGAACTCAAACATGTTGAGCAATAAGTTTGTTTAACAAGAATGATTTACATGAAAATTTCACTTTGAAAATTTTATGATTCCTGTGAATCAAAAAAAAATATATATATATATATATTTTGTTGCGATGTGTAATTTATGACTTTCGCGGTTTGTTTTCTTTTTTTTGGCACGCTCTCAAAAGTTTGTCTTTACCACTGCCTATCAATGAGCAAAAAATAACAATATTTATCGGTGAGATAATGTTTTGAAAAATAACATTTTGACTAACAACAAACAACTTGTCAACATGTACATCGCACTCATACATCTATGTATTTACGTACATACATATCTACATATTTTTAACTAAATCAGAAACGAACGGATGTTTTTGCACATATGTATGTACATAGCGCACACCTAGATCAATAGAGAGATAACTTAAAAACCTAAAATTTTGAAGTTAAGCATACCTCTCGGTTTCTCGATTCAATACCTACGGAACTAATCAGCCTGAAAAGGCATTGTAAAAAATAAAAATAGCATTGGCGCATACCTTTTTTCGCCTTTTCTGATGTTTTAAATTTTTTGGGTGGATCGCTGTTTGAATGTATGTAGGTGTGCGATATAAACACTTTGGCTGATATACTTAAGCACATCAGTAAATATTTACCAAACAATTTTCTAAACTTGATGTACGTCATAAATACATACGTATGTATTCATGTGAGTATATATATATGAATTTTTTACTGGCCAGATTTATGCATAAGTACATATGTACGTACAAACGTGAACACTAAAATAGCAGCAAAACTAATCAACAAATTTTCTCTTTTTAATAAAAAAACTTTAAAGAATTGTATCACTAAAAAGTGCGAAAAGTTTTTGAGTATATCGAAAAATTAAATCTTAGGAAACTCGAATCTTAGTTAGAAAAAATTTAAACCCTTTGTATGGAAATAAATTTAAAGCACCACCAATTTAGTGACACTTAAAACTTTTACTTTGGTTGATCAAAATGAAGTCGACTGCAAAACTGCATACTCAAAAAGTTTCGTAAATTTCTAACTCAAAATTTTAAAATATTTATGGATATACCGGGTTCGATAGCTATAGGCCGATAAAAACAAAAGCAATTGTTATTTATGGAGATTTTTAAAGAATTTCGAAGAATTTTCGAACTTTATTGGAAACGTATTCGGAATTTGTAAACATAGCTTTTATTATACAATTATTCAATTTAGTTTCTTAAGTTGATTTTAATTAACAAAAACAAAAAAAGAGGTGAAAAGAACTAATACAATCTGCTGATATTTTTTGGTATTCGCAGGTGTGTTTGTTTGTAGTACTTGTGTCTAAATTTTTACCTCTGAAAACTCGAAAGCTACATCAAAAGCAAATACAAAAAACTTTTTCAAATATTTTATTCTTTAAATAATTTTCATAAAATAATGAAAAAGCCCAAAGGAATTTTACAATAAAAACTGTGTTAAACAATTTAGAAAAGAAATTCAAAACGAAAATTCGATGTTTTTTAAATCAGAGAGTTAATGAAGTAATTAGTCAGGTTTTCTACATTAGAGCGTTTATTAATCTCTCGTGCAAACTAAAAAATGTTAGTTACTTAATTGTAAAAATTTATTCAGCTTTGCTTAGCTCGGATAAGGATTTTATTTGGAATGTAACGAACGACAAAAATATTTAATTATTTAATATGCAAAATTTGACTTCTGCAGCATTTGCAGCAAAAGATATAAAAGGTTTTAGATAAATAAGCACATGTTTGGTTAGGCGCAATATTTAGGAATAATAACAAGAGCATAAGCTCTTAGTAGGAAAACAATTTGGGTTTCTTTCAAAAATGTATGTACATATGTGTATGTATATATGTATGGTGTTCGAAAGTAAAAGCGTCATCACTTTTCAAAAACTAGACGACTAACAAAGAAAGCAAAAAAGTCAACAACTTGTTTTTAACACTAAATTTCAGAGTTTTTCATAATTTCTTCGAAAAACCCCGTTCTAGGAATTTTAGTTGAAAAAAAAACACCTAAAGTATATTGAATTTCTTTTAAGAAATGTATGGTAATCACAGCGTGGTGGAAAATTTCACATCCAATATTTTTTAACCTATCTTGGAGAAATAACGACTGGGAATTGGCCAAAATAATTTTTTTTCAGTGATCCATCCATAAGCAACAAGTGATTTGGTCGATCCACAAAATGGTTGAACCTTTGGTAAAATAGAACAGTTTTCAGCCCTATAACAAGCCTACTTTTTCTAAATTTAATCACAATATATCGGCGTTAAATGGGTTTGATGGTGAATGAGGACAAAACGAAGTACCTGCTGTCATCGAGCAAAGAGTCAGCGCATATCCGCCTTGGCAACCACGCTACTGTTGGCAGCCATAATTTCGAAATAGTAAAAGACTTCGTTTATTTGGGAAACAGCATCAACACCAGCAACATCAGCTCTGAAATACAGCGAAGAATCACTCTTGCCAATAAATGCTACTTTGAACTAGGTAGGCAATTGAAAAGTATAGTTCTCTCTTGGCAAACGAAAATCATACTCTACAAGTCACTTATCGTACCCGTCCTGCTATACGGGGCAGAAGTGTGGACCATGACAACAGCAGATAAAGCGGCTCTGGGAGTTTTCGAGAGAAAAGTTCTTCGAAAGATGGCGAAGTACCGAAGAAGATTTAACGACGAGCTTTATGCACACATCAACATAGTCCAGCAAATTAAAACGCAGCGGCTGTGCTGGCTAGGCCATGTTATGCGTATGAAAGATGGCGCTCCGGCCAAGAAAGTGTTTCTATCGGAACCCGCCTATTGAAGCAGAGGTAGAGGGCGGCCCCCACTTCGTTGGAAGGACCAGGTGGAAAACGATTTAAACTCCTTGGTGTGACCAATTGGCGCCGGTTGGCATAGAGAAGGAGCCACTGGCGCGCCTTTTTGGACGGCCATAACCGTTTAAACGGTTAAGCGCCAATTAAGTAAGTATATCGGCGTGTCATACAAACACTAACACTTTAAAATTTTTTTGCATAGGACATTTTTTCTAAAAAAAATGTTAAATGTTAATTTTCGTATCGTACGTCGATATACATTTTTTGTTTGCATTCAAACTCACCTAGAACGGCATCCATCATCCATAATATTCACTTGACCCTCATCGATGGTGGGTAGATCGGTAGAAAAACGATTAGTTGGACGTAAAACTTTCATAGTACGACTCGATAATTTCCAAACTAAACGTTGCTTATACGGTTGCTTATTTTGACCATTGTAATGAGATAAAATGTCAGCAACAATGGTAAAGCCACAACTGAATACACGATCGGGAATCTAACGAAACAAAGAAACGTATTTAGTAACAATTCCATTGTCCTCCAATCTCACTAAATAACTTACCCGCAAATATTGTTGCAAAAAGAGTATATACTCGAACACGGGTTTCAATTCAGGTCGTTCACGTTTGTATGATGCCTTAATATGGAAATCCATATGTAGGCAAATCAATATTAATGCCAAAGTGGATGGTGTTACAACAGTTGTTTTTACATCACATAGCAAATTTTCCAAACGATTTTCTAAATCTTCCAATTTGATCATACGCAAAAAGAATTCATAGAATTCGTCGCACACCTCCTTGGCTAAATTGCGGAAGAGAGCATAGAAGACGCGCAAAATGTTAACGGCTGTGACTGGTTTGGTACCCATTTGGACACCCAATTTATTGGCAATAACACCAGCCATACGCTCCAAATCACCGGCTGTGCAACCGCACTGAAGGAAGAAAAATAAAAGTTTAGCTTAGTAAAGTAAGTTAATTTGGGCTACAGTTTAATGTACGAATAGTTTTCATATATTATACAAAGTTGATATAACAAAATTTTCGAAAACGAATAAATATCGAAGAAATCTAATCAAATATAAAGAATTTATGTTTTCAATTCAATTCTATATTACTACACAAACTACTTATTCTTTCTATAATTCATATGAAACTCTCTTCGTGCTACTTAATTCGCTTTGACTTACCTGTGAAATAGTTACTAACTCCTCCGCAGGTATTGGTTTTAATCCCAACTGCTTGATAGCCAAATGAAATGAAGCAACACTCATGCAGGCCATATGCTTCGGCTTCACAGCCATATGATCCAGAAAGCGATCGACAAAGCTCATTGCTGAAAATAATACATCGGAGGGCAGCTCATACCACATTTTAAGGCAACGTAAAACATACGCGGAGCCATCACGTCCACCGGCTGTCACTTCACGCTGCAAGGAGTAAAAGGAAAAAAGGAAAAAAATTAGAAAATTGTGGGATAAGTTTTCCTAATCGATATACCCATAAGTTTCTTTGGCTAGATCGATAATGCTTAGTAAGTATTTAGGTCATATAGATCGAGTTCTAAGCTGTTTTAGAAAAGTGAATAGAGTCAACCATCCTCCTTCTACAGGGAGGATCATTTGGGGTATTCTGGGAACATTTCGGCGTAATTTCTAGATTATTGGGATTATCGGAACTATGTAGGAATAATTTCGGGAGAGTCTCTATATAATTTCGGGACATTTTCGAAATTGATTTAGTAATCTTTTCTAGCTTATTTCGAAGCTATATTTGGATCATATTGGATCGTGGATCGTTTCAGGAGGATATACGAATATTTTAAAGACTAGAGATAAATTCGGGACTTTCTTTATTCTGAGACTATTTTAGGATAATTTCTGAATCATTTTGGGTTATTTCGGAAACATTTCTTATTTTAGATTTATTTCTGGATAATTTCAGGCAGTACTGTTCATTTCAAAAGTATTTCGTAATTTTTTTAGGGCCGATTTAGGATATACATATTTTGAAACTACCTCGGGGTTACCGGAACTATGTCGGAATAATTTCGGAACTGTCTCCGTACAATTTCCAAAGTGTTTTCAGAATCGTTTTAGCTTATTTAGGGATTTTTTGGGACTATCTCCGGATAATTTGAGTGCTTTTTGAGGATAACATCACGACTTTCTAACGATGAGTTAGAGACTATTTCACGATAATTTCGAAATGGCTACTTCGGAATCATTTCCGTAGTATTTGGAGGTTATTTGCAGAATTATTTCGGTATAATTGCACGACTGAGTCTGCTTCGTTTCGAATATATTTCAAAACCATTTGGATGATTCCGTAACTAATTCGTGATCATTTTTGAATTTGTTCTGGGAAAATTTCGGAGCCGTTTTATTTTTTTGTTCGGGTTTATTTCAGCAATATTTCGGTGTCCTTTTGAGATTGTTATGAGAAACATTTCAGGACAAATTCAGGAATTTTCTCAGGAATAGCGAAACTGTTTTCAAAATAGTTTCTATGCTATTTCGGGATCTTTACGGTTTCATCTTTGGTTAATTTCGGTACTGTCGCAAGATTTTCGAGATAATTTCAGGACTATTTCGGGATTGTTTTTGAATTCAGTCTCAAGCCATCTGGGTAATGTTTTCAGAATCTCCGTATAATTGTTTTCCGAATCAATACGGTATAGTTCGGGACTAACTCCGAGTCATGTTGGCTTTAGTTTTAAACCTTTTGCAGTTTTACTTTGGGTTTGATTTCGTAGTTAAGAAAAAAGCATAACGGATTTGCCGTATTTTTGAAAAGTACTTTTTTTAAACATTCAAAGAGTATCGGAAAAAGGGTGTTTTAGAAAAAAAGTGATTATTTCAAACGACCAACCAAATACTTATTCTACCATCGCAATAAACTTACCTTGGATTCTCTCGGCAACAGCAATACAGTATGATATTTATCCTGCAATACATTATACTCATTCAACATGCGATACAATTCGTCCGACGATAAGCAAATCAACTCATCCTATCTCGACTTGGTTTCAGTGGTGCTGCTGGCATCGGTATTATTATTGTTGTTGTTAATGTTTTTGTTTTTATTCATCTTAGCGTTCATATTCAATGGTTGGTTCATCATGTTAGCAGGTGTTTGTTGTTGTTTTAATTGTTGTTGCTCTAGCTCATATTTTTGATAATCCAAGCCAGCAGCACCCGGTGTTCCATACCGGCCCTCGTCAGACATATTCCACTCATCCACATCTAAATCCTCATCCAAAGCATGCATTGCTGCATTAACGCTTTCATTCGCTTCAACTGCTGCTGCCGCTGACACTGTAGCCGTCAACGCTACCGCACCACCACCGCCATCAACATCACCATTCATCATGCCATGCGATGGTAATTCCGATTCGATAGCACAAGCTGACAACTCTTCGTAATGACATTGTTGTTGTTGTTGATGATATTGAGATGAATTATGCAAATGATATTCTGCTTCTTCTTCATCCTCTCGCAAGAGATTAACATTATTAATATTAATGTTATCCATATTATTGTTGTTGATGGAGCGGCGGTGATGATGAATATTAATGTTGGTGATATTGTTAGTGGCGGGCATCAATCCAGTTGTTGGCGAAACCGCCGACGACATCGATGACCGCTGCTGCATAAACTGCTGCTGCACGTCAAAACCGTTAACAAACTTGCCGTTGCTGCACTCACTAGCCAAAATCAAATTGTTGTTATTGTTGATGGCGTTGGAGTTGATGTTAGCGTTGTGATTTCCGACAAATTGGCAATACAACTGTTGTTGTTGCAATTGTTGTTGTTGGTATTGGTGGTATTGCTCTTCTTGTTGTAGAGTATTTGACAAATCACTATTATCAACGACGGCGTAATTGGCGGCAGCAGAGTAGCGTACAGGGACAGACATTGTGAGGGCTGGCCTAGTACCTAAAGTTTTTATGATAGAGATCGAAATTTTAAGTTAGAAACAAATTTCTTTTCCTTTTTTACGCTTTACTTTCTACTTTATGTAAAATTGCAAGACTCAATAGTTTTTTTTACGTATCCTTCGTTTTTTATTTTAACAGTTTTTTGGTAATAGGCCAATGAAAAAATTTGTTTGATTTTATTTTCAGCCAAATTAGGAGAATTTGTTATGATTTCTTTTTTAATTTTTAAGCTTACGCTACCTTTTCTACGGCAGGTTTATTCAAAGATATCAGCGAGAAGCACCACAAAAGCGATTTCCCGTTTTTTATGAGTGGGTTCTCTCAATATGTAGCTTAAAAATGTACACTCCCAATTTTCTACAACAAAACAAGTTGTAAAAAACTAAAAAAATCTAAATTCTCCAGAATAAAATTAGGAAACTGAATTGTATAACAAAACCACGTTTAATCTGTCGCTCTTTTCTCTCTCTATACTATGCTTCCCCGGATTTCGAGCCTCAGTAGGAATGTGATGATTGTTAAGTTGTACAGTGATTATACACAATTCAGTTATTCTTATACACCGAAAATAAAATTTCAATTTTGCTTGCTGCTTGTGTCGTACACTGCGGTCACAATGATAGTGATAACTCTGAGAGCAGTACACCACTCTAACGTTCAAAGGACCTTCGTACAATTCCTTTTCCCCGAGATAAGAGGAAAATAGTCAATTTGCAAGCAACAAACAAATCAAAACCCTCAAATGGTTTTTAATAAAAAATATGTATGTCCCTTTAAAATGGTAAAGCAAGACAAAAGCACAGTAATGGTTTTATTATGTAAGCTTCAGAGCTATTCACGATAATAAACACTTGTGCTTTGCAATATTTTTGTTTCTATTTAGTTTTCTTTTGCGTTTCAAACACAATGTGCTCGAATATTTATACAAATTCTATATGAAATTATAGATCAATTTGATAATTCCTCTCTCTCTTGTTTATGATTTTTACGCGTTTTCGTTTTTATGATCGATTTATGTATCCTTTAATTGTTTAAAAAACTTACAATCTGTAAAGGTGAAATGATATTAGGAAAATAATGTGATTAATATGCGAAAAATATTACAATACAGAGAATTATTTTAAAAAGCTGGAAACAAGTTTTATTTTATTTACATAAAAGTGATCTAAATAACATACAATTTAAGACAAAATTAGTTTCTTGTTTTAAATTTTTTTTATTATTTTAGTGATAGTTCTATTTATGTTCAAAAGTATTTTCATTACAAGATTTTATATATTTGGAAATTTTTAAAAATTTATATTATATGTATTTCTCTATAAACAATTCCGTTAGCCAAGGTCTCCTATTCAATTAGATTTTTTTAACTTTTTGAGCTTTTTAATTTTGAAATTTTTATCTTTTAATTTTTCTAATTCTGGAAATTTTAAGTTTTTTACAATATTTTATAAATTTTTTTTCTTGTATTTTAACTGTTTTATTGGAATCCTTTTTCTTTATTTGATATATCTTTTGTTTAAATTTTTTTATTATATCTTATTATTTAAATCTTTAATTCAAATTTGATTTTAAAATAAACATATTTGTATTTGTTTTATTTATTAATTTGTTTAGTGTGAAGTTTTGTTGTATTTTTTTAATTTTTTTTTAATTGAAATTGCCGCATGCCCGTCCTGATGTCGATTTGTTTCAATTTTTTTCCAAACATTTAATAATATAACATTTAAATGATTGCTTGCAAAACATGCGTTAATGCATTTAAAAGTAAATGGGCAATCCCCGCTTTGTAGTAAAAACAAACTATCACAGTAATTGTTGCTCCTACTCAACATAATGAATTTTTATATTTTTGTATAATTTAAAATTTTTTATTTTTATATTTAATAATTTTTACTTTGTTTTTTTTTATTAACATTTTTAGTCAATTTTTTATTTTCAATTAACGAGTTTCTTTTAATATTTAAATTTTTTTTTAATTTGTACTACAGTCTGTCTTTTAAGCGTTCCTATTTATTATTTTGAAATAAACAAATAAATAAATAATATTCTTTGTATTTTAATATTCTTTTATTATTATTTTTTTTTCCTTCCTGTACTTGCTTTTTAGTTTTGTCTTTTGTTTATTTACTAATTCATTGATTTTTAGTTTTCGTTGTTGTTGTTGTTGTTGTAGCGATTAGTTACTCCCCGAAGGTTTTGGGGAGTGTTATCGATGTGATGGTCCTTTGTCGGATACAGATCCGATACGCTCCGGTAACACAGCACCATTAAGGTGCTGGCCCGACCATCTCGGGAACGATTTATATGGCCACATTAAACCTTCAGGCCATCCCTCCCTCCCCACCCCCAAGTTCCATGAGGAGCTTGGGGTCGCTAGAGCCTCGTCTGTTAGTGAAACGGGATTCGCCGCTCGAAGGTGAGGTTGACAATTGGGTTGGAGAAGCTATATGTTGCGCTACACAACCCCTCGTCATAAGTTTTTTTTTACTTTTTAATTAAAAATTAAATTTGTTTTATCACTTTTTTTAATCTCTTAATCTTATTTATTATTTTTTTAGTTTTAAGTACTAACATTAAGTATATAAATTCTTTTGCTTCTAAGAAAGTAATTTATCTTATAAATGTTTTCCTTTTGCAAAGGT
>JARSSU010016271.1:0-15867 GCA_029619165.1 Eurosta solidaginis
GGCGTCTTCACGCGGGCTTGCCTCCTGGGACTGGTTGGGGGTGTTGAGGCCGTCCCTTCCATTCTCAGCTCGGACACCCTCCTGCCTTCCGCCAGCAATGGTGTAGCGGTTTCGGAACCGCTCCCCCGTCTGTGGTACTGGAATGACTGCAACCTACGATCTGAAACACATCCCAGCTCAACCCCAGTCACATCCAGGTGTCACTATGCCTTGCCACTGATACGGTGGGATGAGCTGGGGTCCTCAATCCCACATGACACACTCCAGACAACGAGCAAAAAAAACAAATTCGGACATAACAAAAATTTATTGCAAAAACCAACAATTAATTAACCTTAAAAAAAAAATTAGAGCCACCTCCAGTATATGAGTGGAGCATCATATTCTATCCCAAAACCGAACTAACTGGATCACCTTCCGGAGAACACCAAAACAACCACCCCCTTACAGCAAAAAATCACAGTGCGTTTCGGCACTGGCCTTCATCACTGGGTAACATCCTCAACCCACACATCCGGAAACTGGCCGTAACCAGAGTCCGTGGCTCCATTTCGGCTCCTGCCCCCGATGCCTTACACCGCCCGGCCCCTGGATCGCGGGATCCAACCAAATCCCACGGCACGTAGTGTGATCTACTGTCTCTGTTGGCTGTTCCCTGAATGCGGACTTGTGTTCTGTGTATTGGGTCAACTTCACGGGTTGACCTCACTGACCGACTCGCTAGCGGCCCAGCGTCTAGTTGACCACGTTGGGACGCCATCATGTTCTGGACTTGCATTTTCCTCCTATGGCACAGTCAGGACGGCGGTCGGCAATGCTGTGGTGGTGCACAGTGGCTAGTCCTTTCGGCTGGGGCGGGTCCTTGCCAACCTTACTAGTTCCTGCGCCATAACCCGAAAAACATGTCCATATCATGCTGCTATCAAAACGAGCACTGTCCACAATATCAAAACAAACTGACGAGCGCAGTAGACCGACTTTGCACAATGCTTCTACTTCAGACTCCAAAAGGACATCCGGTCGCACCAGGAATAGCCGCGGTTGAACATTCCGAAAATATTAAAAAATTCAACGATTCCAAAAAACACTTACCCGTCAACAATAATTTCCCGTTACACCGGCACCTGGCCGTTCTTACCCAGCACGCGTGAAACCCGAAAATAAATAAAAGTCTTGTGAAAATTAAAAATCTACCAACCGGGGGAAAAACAAAAAAGGGCCCCCGAATAGATCTTGGGAGCGACCTGCGGTGTGATTTGGTTGCGACGCCCGGTGCTATACACCCCCCCTGTACGAAATCCCTGGCCAAGCCGTCAGCACTCAAGTATTTTTCGGTTGGCCCCTTACCGCTAGTGTGGCCCTAAGTGCCTTCTAAAGAACGATATACGGAAGTCCGCACCCGCTATTGGTCAACCCATTTTATTCATGTCTCATTCTTTACTACTTCAATCATAGTTATCTCTTTTGTTTTCTCTTACTTCTTCACTACAAAACTGGCTTTCTAGGCACCTACTATCCTGAGATTATAACAAACTTTTTTTTAGAAACAATTTTATTAGCACTCACAAGGCGTATCTAATGTCCTAACATATCACAATGATACTATATATGTACAATGACCGCACGAATACTTTTTTTTGTCGAACTCTCTCTTGGTCAACTGATCAATGCCTTTTTTTTCTCCCTCCTTTTTTTTTCTTTTATCGTTTATACAAATCTAGTCTTCGGAGCTGTACGTTTTGAGTCATACATACGGTATCTGTCATTGGGGGCCTATCCCTTTCCCAAATTAAACTTAGTTGTTAGTACGTTCAAATTACTTTTGCGTATTGAATTTAAACATGCAATATTCGTATTACCCATACGTTATAGTTGACAGTAATATTAACTATCGGCGCTGATGAAACATTTAGTCATAACCGCGCCCCTCTGACCTAAATCTTGTTAAATCCTACCGCCCATCAAAAATATTGTTTCACAAAAGCCCTCGCACGACCTGTTCAGGCATTTTCGCTTTCATGGACAACTTACCTGCTCATTCACTTGTTTCAGTTGTGAAAACATAACGGTTTTCCACTTATAGTTACAATTCATTCTGAACATCGTTTTACTTGTTCAAGTGAAACGTAAACGTTTTACCACAAGGTAAAGGTGTTATGGTTGGTATTGTTTCCGGGTTTAAGGTTCGGCCTCAATTCAGCACCAAAACAAAATGTATGCACTCAAAACGTTTTGTTTTGCTAGCGCCAGCCAACAACCCGTCATTTCCTTTGTTATTTGCGTCTCTTAATAGAGAGTTTTTCATGTCTACTCTTGAATTCCTGACTCATTGCACCTGAGCTATGACAATTACGCACTAAGAAACTTATATTTTCCTTCCCGCGACCCATGTATATCGACACCCTATTTGCTCCACTCCCAATCATCTTCCACCCGTATGGGCGCTCCACTACACACCACAAATGTCAATTCGTCACGCATTTTCACCACCCGAAACAGCCTCTTTAATGGCCGTGAAACCGCCTCTTTTTCTTTGTTTTCACTAGGCAGTATCACATTGCACACGCGGTATACCATGCCCCTGGTAAAATATGCTTTGTTTTTTTGTTGGTTCAAAATTTTATCCTTGGATGAGATCACCCAGGTCCCCTTCCTCATGACTTCCCCATTCCCGTACCTACTATCTCGACCTCTGGGTTTTTTTTATTTCTTTTTTTTTTTAAGCTTTATACACCCTTATTTTGCAACCCGCCATAGTTCTCGTTAAATTGATCTTCGTGGTTTTTAGTTGTAGGGACTCCAACCTTTACATTACTAGTCACTCTTGAGTTGTTTTTCTCTAATTGTTGTTTTTTTTTCTATTAGTGCCTTTTACCTACAGACCTTCATTTTTTCGCCCTTTTCTACACCCACAATTGCTAATGCCTAATTATTTCCAGTTCAATATAGGCTTTAGTGCACATTGGTCTTTGTGTTTTATATAAACAATTTCACTTTTACACACTTCAATTATAATGTTGTGGTTGACCTTAACATTTATAATGTTAGCGCCGGAGAATAAAAATACGTTGTCGTAGGGTGGAACGTTAACTCACGCGCTTTAAAGCGCGCTTTGCTTCTCTATTTCTTAGTTCCTATCTGCTATGCAATTTGGAATGCCCCATATGTGGAATAGGCACGGTTTTTACACTTGCGGCTAGCACTGCCTTCTATGGCGGCTGGTATTATGCGCCGCATTGTTGCGAGCGGTACTCAGTGGACGCAAGTTCATAGGTGCCTAGTCTTGGGGTCGTGGAACCGCCTGTTGTTTGGTGTTTATTCGACCTTCAATGGCCTCACGCCTATGTAACGTTGCCCTCCTAGGTGCTTTGCAACGGTGATGGGCGGTACGCTGTCTGGATTTTTTGTGCTCGTGGTTGCGCGTTATGAATGAGTTGGGGGAGGTCTACCGGGCTGCTTACTGCCCGTGGTAATAGTCTGCACTGCGTTGGTGTCGTTGGGCTCGTTGTGGTTCCGAGGCTGACCAACATCCCCAACTTGGCGAATAAGCCTTCGTGCTGGTGCCTTTCACGTGCTCCGGGGTTTGTAGTGTCCCTCCTATGTTAAGATATATATACCCGCACCCCATTCCACCCCTTATTTTATTTATTATTTTCTACTCCTCCAGCTCTCACAATTGCGCACTTAGGGCAGGCATGCAGCCTATACTGGTTGATAGGATATGTAAGCATGCAGATCTAATTCTGGCGTTTGTTTATGCATTTGATGTGCCGATATAGTTCACAGGTTGTGAGCTTCCCAATACTCAATTTGGTCAAAATACCGATCGGGTGCACTACGTTTCTAACCTAGCGCATCATTCATAATTATGGTGTCCGATTGCGGCCGTCATTACATTCTGGTGAATTTTCTTGATTTAGTTTTTACTTAAACCTAATTTCTTTCTTTCCCTTCCTGATTTAAATATGGCGGAACTCAATCTATTTCAAAAAGGCAGCGAGTTTTGGTCCGTAGTGCTGGCAAGGTCTGTCCTTTTTCTTGGTTTTCGATATGTTGCTGTTTATAATCTGTCGCTACTGTGTCTGCACTATCGATCGCTAGTGTATTGTTCGCGAATGAACACGCGACCAAGATGGCTCGCTATGCCGATAGACCCGGTAGCAGCCGACCTTAACCAAACGCCCTTTTGCATAGCCGTACTACGTTTTGCGGGAACTAAATTCGACAAGCCGGCATATAGGCAGCTCATTTATCGGCTGTCGAATGCGGCTTTAAAGTCGACGAAGAGGTGATGTGTGGTCGATTCTCTTTTCACGGGTCTTCGGCTTCTTCCAAGGATTTGGCACATAGTGAAAATCTGGTCGTGGTTGAATTATACCCCAGGTCTAGAAGCCGCACTGCTACTGTCCAATCAGCCGGTTACGGTGGGCTTCAATCTTTCGCACACTACACTTGAAAGGACCTTATATGCGCTATTAAGAAGGCTGATTCCTCTCGAAATAGTTGGTGCATTATTATTGCAGTATCCCCCTGCTTGTGGACTGGGCAAAGAACCCTTAACTTCCAACCGTCGGGCATGCCTCGTCCGACCCATAATATTTTTTGTGCTAGCAGCCCTGCTGCATGTGCCTTACATCGCTGACTCCTCGCCCAGCCGACTTGTCATCTCCGCGGCCAGGCAATCCATCAGCGCCCCCGGCCTTGTATGTTTATATTTCCATCTGGTGTGTTGATATTCTAACTTCTCCATATCGGGGCGGGGGGAGGATCATGACATATATTCCATCATCGTCGATTGCGGATCGTGTATCTTCATCTACTGCGCGATGAAAATTGGCTTCCTCCATTTAGGAGGAGACAGAGCAAGTAGTTCTTCCTCATCTAAGCATCTCCTTCTGACATTCTCAGTTACCAGGTCGGCCGTTTTCGTTTTCTCCTACAGGAGTATTTTGGAACTATATAGCTAAAGTTATAAAAACACAAGCAGTTTTTTTCATTGACGTAATCTAAAGGAAGATGCACACGAGGCGTATCCTTCATCAGTATCGCGACGTATTCAGGTCAGCAATAAGAAATCTTGATGGTGCGTAATAAACTCGTAGCTGACATTCCATATTTTGTACGCGTCCCTCCCGAAGCTATGTCTGTTCGTGTGTATCTTTGCCTACGTTATCGCTTCTTCCGAAGACTCCACCATTTTTAATGACACTACTGCTACAATACCCCGTGAAGCGACTACGCCTTCAAGGTGACTTTTTGAGTCGTTTTATGGCACTTTTTCGGTGGCGTCTACATCATGACATTGCAACATACGCGCCTTTATTGCTTCCAATGTATCAAGCACGCACCGCCATCGTCAAACGCAAAACACCAAAATTTTTTTTTTTAATTAAAAACTTTCAGAATGGTTTCTTCTTGAAAGTTTCCATGGGACTTGTCTTTGAAAATATAAGAATTTCTATCGCCGTGTCAACTCATTAATCACACACAAAATTAAGTTTGTATTCCATAGCTATTTCGTGATGCGCTCAGGAGAGACGATGGCACATATGCCTCCTGGGAACGTCGCACGCAACATCCTGTCATGCGGTCTCCAATAGATCACCGGTCGCCGTTCATTCCTCCACTCTCAATTTTCTAAATCTATCTTACATGTCAGTATCCCGCTAGTTGTTATTTCATTGTTTTCCTCATGTGAGCAAGGGGAACTTTTAACGTCCCGCTATTTTTAAAATTCATACCCTTAGTTTTGACAGAATCACTGCAAGCTTTCTTTCAAATTACATGTGTTTGTTATCGTTCAGCAACATCCCGAAATGGTGAAAACGGCCCCTGGAACGTGTTATCTTATCATATTCGCAGCCAACGAGTTATGCATAATCACATATTTAGGTTAGTCCACAGCAGAAAACGATAGTTTAGAGAACATTTAAATATGAATGCATTATGTATGAAAATGCATGCTTAATTTGTATAAATAATTTTTTCTATATATAACCTTCGTTTTTGACCTCATCCGCATTTTTCAAGAGTTATTTTAGTCCTGCTAGCTTTTAACCCATAGTTCTCACTCTTTCAATGGCGCACATTGTCAGAAGTAAGAAACATCGATTAATGCTTCCCTTATACGTGTATTCCATTTATATTTAATTGAGGAATAAGTTCGTTACAATAAAAGCATGTTTTTAGTAAAGTGCATGTTGAAGATTCCATCGGATAAACTGAGTCCTGCTGGAACCTGGTTTTATATCTTTTACTGTCGCAGAACACGTCTCATCCTACCCATCTCCCCCACCTATTCTGCTGCACCTCCGGCATCTATTAATCAGGATTGCGACCACTCTCCTTTTGCCTTCTTCACATATTCTCGATTCTTCCGCTTTCTGTTGTATCAAGCTTACCTATACACGCATGAACATAAAACCGCACAGTATAATCATTTATAATTCGATTTGAAGTTGTACTCATACCTTTCCATATATTACGTTTAGTGTACATACATATTTCGCTTATTTCTAATTATACTCTATTTGTTATCCTCCAATGTAAATTGAACTCAGAAAACCACTACACGTCTGTACTTTTCCCGTTACTTTTGACTTCCCTGTGAAAATAATGAATTACGACTTTTTGGACGCCTGCGACGCTTGCTCTGTTTGCACATGACTAGTCCGGTAATTCCTCGTTGGTCAGCACAACCAGGCGCAGACCGCAAAAATACAGTCGTTCAAGCGTACACGATCATATCCATTGAACGAGTTATTTTGTATTGTACGCGTTAAATTTGCAACCTTATTTGGCCTTTATTGCTCATAAGAAAAATCTGTTTCAGCCAGTACCCAGAGTTTAGTGGGCGTCCCTGAAGAGTGGCCCGATAGTTTTCACAAACTGCATTTTCCCGCATCTCCCGTGAAAACGTATGGTTACGCCGAACTTCGCCACATCCCCGCACGTTTCCCCAAAGTGTTTTGACGGTATGCGCGCGGGAACCTGTGTATAGTCTTTAATGATACACTCCCAAACCATGTCAATATGCATTCTTAGGGCGCATTGAATATGTAGATTCGGTCGCTCCAGAGCTGTCTCCTACCGTACCATGCTGATGCAAGGTAAAGGGGAAATTGCGCCGAATTTCCTGAATACGAGTCGTTTACACATATGTTGTCGCAGAACGTCTTCATCTACCGCGTCTACTACCACATATTACGCTCTACGCAGCTCTATAATACTTATTGCTCTCTTATCTATTTTTAGGCACTTCTTAGCTTTCTCTTATCACTTGCTCTTCATGTGTATCAAATGTATCCTATACATACATGAACATAAGCAATTATACATTATATAATTCCTTTGAATTTACTCCATAACATTCATATATCCGTTTATGTAAATACATTACTCTCGCTATATTCTCTCATATATTCTATTTTGTTTCCACACTGTACACTTGACCCTCAGAAAAACCTACACCATATTGTACTTTGTCCCGATTACTTTGAATTCAGGATGAAAATATAACTATCCAATTTTTTAGGACGCTGTAGCTTGGCTCTGTTTGTACATGACTCGATTCGAATTCAATCGTTTGGTCAGCAACCAGATGCAGCCACAGCAAAAATCACACCGCTACAGCGAAAAATTTGTGGAATTTAAAGGATTTGCATATGCGCGAAACTTCGGTGGACACGCCCAGCGGAGCGTAACACACTTCCCTAGTAGCGTCCACTTTCACCCCACGAATGAGTCGCCACCCACTTTTAACACCATACTTTCAGCACCGACTCACTTAACATCTAGATTGGATTTTTTCGTGCGTAACCGTTTAAAATGTCTAACACACCTACGCTACATAAAAAGTGTACAAATAATGTATTACTTAACACATCAGCGACCGTTGTAGGTTTCAGACATAATTCTGCTGTGGTACGTGGCGATGTTTGAGAACGTCTACTAGATTATTTGGTGAAGCTTGCCTGCACCCGATTTTTCGTCTATGCAATAGTCTCTCTATATCTACTCCGTTTCTTCATCTCTCTTTTCTGCGCTCCTCGTATACGACGCATATCCATTGACCAACGGATGTTTTGTTCATTGTCTCGCCGTATCAAATTTTGGAACGTTAAGTGGCCCAGCCGCTGTTCCCATTTTTGCTTTTGCTTGTTAAAGATATTCAGTCTCCTCATTTATTTTGCTTGTTCAAGTATAAGTCTACGCAAATGTTTTTTTGCTTGTTACAAGTCATTAAGTCTTGAGTCCCACTGGTTCTTCTTTGCTATATTTATGCCCAAGGTTTATTCGCTTGGAATTTAACGAGTTTGGCATCTCGATTTTGCTGACGTATTGACGTCGACATCTTTGTTTCTTCAAATTAACGCAACGGCCATACATGTTGGTCTTATTGGGTAGTTCGTGTTAAATTGCACCAATGTTACTGGGGTACTCCAAAACAAGGCGGAGTTCCCTCGACCTGACTTACGCCCTACTACCCGCTCCAATCCCTCTCCAACCTAATTCTGATTCCTTTCCAGGCAATTTACAGCGGACTCAGAGAGAAATTAATAAGTTTTCTGTCGCCATGGTCAAGTCCCCCTGCAAATTGACGTTCACGCGGGGGGGGGGGGGGGGGAGGGGGGAGGAGAGTGGGGGGGAGAGACTAACGTGTGTGTTTGCCAACATATGCCGACAGCTTCTGGAAATGCCCCGACCGGGATATAGGCCCTGCCCCACAATGTATTTTGATTTCCAGCGCTATGAACAGGGCGAGCTTGCATTGCTTGCAAGCCAATTAGTTATATAGGCTTCCAGCACTGGTCCACGCAGGTACAGCTTCGGATCGTCACCTGCGAAACAGCTTACATTAAGAGGCAGCTCTTCAGAGAGCGTAGCTCCGCCAGATCCACATGACGCGCAGCTAGCGTAGTCGAGCAGTCGCCGCCACGACTGACTTCCAGTCCGCCTCAACTCACCTCCGTTCGGCCACGCAGGCCGTACAAGTTAAGCCCGCCTCCTTTCTCACCCTAGTTCTGGTACCTGACGTGCCCTCCGCAGCCAATGTTCTATGAGTACAGCCCACAAGTATATATCAGCGCATTTCATGTCAACATGTCATCGTAAGGCATTCGCCATTTATATCTGCCTACTGCATTCTAACAGAGCCCTTAACGCACATACGTCTTATTCATCGCAGAAACGTAGCCTTTATGCCATAGAAAAGTTGTGTGTAGACCTACACGGAGTTTTAGGAGTGGTCCCGTCCACTGAAGCAGTGGCCAATATTTTACACTGCTTATCTTACCGAATCATAGTCTTGTCAAGCGGATGGTTACCCGCACTTCGCCAAGAGAACCAACGTTCCAAAAGTGTTGAAGGGTATAGCCGCGAAAACTGTGACCGTCTTTAATTGATCCCCCCACTCAATGTCATACTTGGCTAATAGGAGCACCTTGAATTGTCATTCGGTCGTCCGCTAGCGGGCAGCTCATCCGTAGGCCAGCTGATGCAAGTACGGGCAATTGCGCCAACTTCCTTGAAACCTGCATTAAAAAAGTTGATTTCCTTCGCGACTTAAATTAAACAACCTTTGTGCCTTCTTGCAATCGCAGCGAACGCCGACCATCATTTCGCCAATCCGACAGATACTCCCGATGCTTTGCATGCTCCAAACATTCCAATGAAGCCAGCGCATTGCCTGGGGGAGGGTCTGCCCACCCGCATACACCGCACGCGCACACAGTGCAGTTCACAAGCGATTTCAGCGACATTGAGGTAAGCTTCAACTTGGCTGATATATTTGTTCGATATATGTATGCAAACCCGACTTGTCGCTCGATCGTGATATCAAAACAGCCGATTGTATCTGCTCCTATGGTTAGATACAGCACCACCATAGTCGGATCCACGTGAAGAATGTCGAATTATGGACCAGGAGCCATATGCATAAGTCCCTGCATACGACTGTAAACCGCCAAGCAAAATCATTGATAGTTTCTTCCGTGAACGCGAAAGATGCGACTGACGTCCAAGGCCGCGCGCAGGTGTTGTGTTTGCCTGCTCAATCAGGTCACACTAGGCGCGTGATTGTAAGCAACGAACAGACTTGTCTATCGACGGGCTGCAAAGCTACGCATTCTAACGCAAGACATCCTTCACAGAGGAACAAGCCATGCACAAACATAAAACATCATCGTCATCGCCTCCGAAGAAGGCGCATGCACCGCCTGTTGTACTAAAACAATCCGTCCTCTCACAACAAACCCTTGAGGAAAAGGTCGGAAGGGGGGGGTGGGGGTAGAGAGCAGAATTTTCATTACAACGGGCGTTGAGGCTTCTGATGACGATGACGATGATAGTTTTTGTGTGTGAGCTGCCTTGTTTTCTCTCGTGAGCGCAAGCTTGCTATGCATGCGGCTAGCATCGTGCAGTATACCACAGCTGTTTCGCTGGCTTACATCACGCGTGAGCTGTGACCTGCACTTGAGGCATGCACACCACACACGGCGGGCTTTTGACTGCAGCGACATCTTCGTTTTGCGGTATCACGGTAGCTTCAATGGGCGTTACGGTCCTAGGGCTATGTTGGCTCTGGCATCATGCGGACATCGTTCTTCCGTGGCTGTTTGTCATCTCACCTGGAGCAGTCGACTCGCGTTTTGTATCCCGTGCGCCACAGTGGTTTCATCATCTATCGTCCACCATAATAGCGCCAGAGCTGAACGTTACCATCGCTGCAACTGCCCTGTGTGGCGTGCGGCTGTCTGCGTGTGTCGGCATACCTTCCCCACTTCACCAATGCGCTTGTTCACTTTGACGTTTGGGATATCATCATCGAGTACTAGCTCGGACTTGTGCTCAAATGATGCGTCGGTCGTTCGCTGATTGCAAGAAGGCGACAAATGTTTTTAGTCTACCTCGGTCCGCGAATGGACTTCACTTTGTATAATAGCGTTTTCAGGAATTGGACCGACAATTTCCGCTCGCCTTACTTGCTCTCAGCTGGCTACGATGAGCTGCTGCTAGAGCCGGTACCGAATCTACAATTCGAATTGCTGCTATTAGGCAATTTACCTTGTTTGGTCGTGTTATCATAAAGACTTCACAGTTCGCGCAGCTATCACCCATTGCAACACTTTTGTAACGTTGGTTCTTGTCGAAGTTCGTGTACCGCATACGTTTGACGTAGATTCGGTAATGCCGTGTAATATCTTGCCACGTGTCTCAGGCGACTCACTAAACTCCGGTGAGGTCTAAACAATTTTCTTGGCATACGCTGTTTGCGATGCATACGACGTGTGCGTTGCGCTCTCAGGCGGCATCATATAACTTGCGGCGCACTGCCTTACGATGCATCGTTGACGGATGAAATGCGCTCTCTATATTGTATGGCTGTACTAGAAAACATTGGCTGCGCGTGGTACCATAACTAGGTGCGTAATTGGCTGGCTTACCTTCAGGCTGCGTGGCTAACGGAGGTGATGTGCAGTCGACGCAGCATGCTGGCTGCGACTGCTCCGACTAACGCTGCTGGCGTATGTGCACTGCAGGAGCTCCGCTTCTCTGAAGAGCTGCTGCTAATGCGGGTCACTCGTTTCGCAGGTACGATCCCTGAGGCTGTACCTGCGTGCTTGGTAATTGGCTTTCAAGTCATAGCAAGTCGCTGTTCTATAGCGTGGAAATCACAATACATTGTGGATGGTCATACCCGGCGTGCATTTCCGAAGCTTCGGTCATTGTTGAGCAACAGACGTGTGACGTCACTTTGAGTGGACTGCCATGGTCTACAGTAAACCTTGGATCATTTCTCTCCTGATTCCTCTGTAATATGCCTGGAACGACAACGCACATATCGTTTTGGGAGTGATTGGGCTGTATCTGGGGAATTCAGGCGAGACTCCATCCTTTTTGGAGTCCGTACATTGGGTTCAATTATAGTAACACGAACTACCCATAAGTTACACAATGTCAACTGGCGTTGCGTAATTTGCAGCGACACAACTTCGACCGCAAACTTCAGCAAAATGTATGCAAACTCGTTAAATCCAAAGCGAAATAAACTTGGCAAATATAGCAAATAAAGTTGGCAGACTTATACTTTAACAAGCAAAATAAAATTGTAGACTTATACTTTAACAAGCAAAATAAAATTGTAGACTTATACTTTAACAAGCAAAATAAAATTGTAATCGTTGGTCCTTAACTTGCAAATGTAACGCGTACATAAAAAACTCCGTTTCAATGGATATGCGTCGTATACGCTGAGCGCAGACACGATATAATAGAGAGACATTGCATAGACGAAAAATAGTGTGAGGCAAGCTTCACAAAATTCTAGTAGGTCACATTCGCCACTTACCACAGCAGAATTTGTTAAACTACAACTGTCTGTATTTGTTATTTAATAATTATTTGTACACTTTTTATTTAGCTAGTGTGTTCAGAATTTTAACTTTACTCACTAAACTCCAATCAGTGTATTTCTGTGCTTAAATTATGTTAAAAATTGTGTAAAATTTTGGTGTGGTGAAAGTGACCTACTAGAATTTTGTTACGCTCCGCTGCTTTCCACCGAAGTTCGCGCATGCAATATCTTTATATTCCAAAATTTTTGCTGAGCGTTTATTTTGCTGTGTCTTCTCTGGTTGCTGACCAACGATTAATTCGAATTAGTCATGTACAAACAGAGCAAGCTCACAGCGTCAAAAATTGTATATTATATTTTCACCTGAATTCAAAGTACCGGGAAAGTACATATGTGTATGTTTTTCTGAGTTCAAGTTTACATTGTGGAAACAAATAGAATATAATAGATAAGCGAATTATGTATTTACATAAACGGATATATGAATGTATGAGTAAACTTCAAATGAATTATAAATGTATACATGCTATGTTCATGTATGTATAGGTACGTTGATACCACATAAAGCGAATGATGGAATGTAAGAATGCAAATGATAGATCGCAATAGATTATAGAGCGCGTGAGCGTATTGTGGTATAGGGTAGATGAGACGTTCTGCGACAAACTTGTTTAACGCGTTTTTCAGGAATTGGCGCAATTTCCCTTACTTGCATCAGCTGGCTACGGATGAGCTGCTCTGGGCGACCGAATCTACATTTCAATTGCTCTATTATGCAATTTACATTGTTTGGGTGTATCAATAAAGACTTCACAGTTTTCGCGCGCATCACCCTTCAAACACTTTTGTAAACGTTGGTTATTGGCGAAGTTCGTGTAACCATACGTTCACGTAGATTCGGTAAATGCAGTGTAAAATATTGGCCACTCTTCAGGGCGACCACTAAACTCCTGGTAGGTCTAACATTTTCTTGGCATAAAGGCAAATAATTTTGCAAATTTAACGCGTACAATAAAAAAACTCCGTTTCAATGGATATGCGTCGTGTACGCTGAACGTTTATTTTGCTGTGTCTTCTCTGGTTGCTGACCAACGATTAATTCGAATTAGTCATGTGCAAACAGAGCAAGCTCGCAGCGTCAAAAATTGTATATTATATTTTCACATGAATTCAAAGTAACGGGAAAGTACATATGTGTATGTTTTTCTGAGTTCAATTTTACATTGTGGAAACAAATAGAATATAATAGAATAAGCGAATTATGTATTTACATAAACGTATATATGAATGTATGAGTAAACTTCAAATGAATTATAAATGTATACGTGCTATGTTCATGTGTGTATAGGTACGTTGATACCACATAAGCGAATAATCGAATGTAAGAATGCAAAATGATAGGTCGCAATAGATTATAGAGCGTGTGAGCGAATTGTGGTATAGGGTAGATGAGACGTTCTGCGACAGTAATATATAACCAATGTTCCTTCTATTACTCATTTTATCTATGAAGCTTCACATGCACTTTATAAAAACCTGCTTTTTATTTTTACGAACTTATTCCTCAATGAAAATAAATGAAACACGTATTAATGTAAGCATTAATCATGTTTCTTACTTCTTAAATGTTCTTCTTAAATATATAAATGTGTTAAAAGTAGCAGGACTAAAATAATCTTGAAAAATCTGATATGTCAAACTAATTTTATATAATAAAAATTATTTCATAAATTGCATGCATTTTATACATATGCATTATATTTTAAATTTTCTCTAACTATTCGTTTTATGCTGACTAAATTTTGCTTATGCATAACTCTTTGGCTATATAAGATAACAATTCCAGGGGCCGTTTTCACCATCTTCGGTGAACGATAACAAACACTTTATTTGAAAGAAATCGTTCAGTGATTCGTCAAATAAGGGTTAATTTAAATAGCGGACGTTAAAAGTTCCCCTGTCACATGAGGAAAAATGAAATACAACTATTTTTATAACATGAAGATAGATAGAAAATTTATTGGGGATTGAACTGCGACCGTTGATCTATTGTGCCCTCATCAGATTGCGTCGCGTTCCAGGAGGATATGTTCCATCGTCTCTCCTGATCGATCACGAAATCGACATGAATACAAAATTAATTTTTTTTATTTAGTTGAACGGCGATAGAAATTCTTATACTTTTCAAGAAATCCAGGAAACTTCAAGAAGAACCCTAAGTTTTTAATTATTTGTGTTTTGCTTTGACGTTGGCGGTGCGTTGCTTATACATTGAAGCAATTAAAGCGCGTATGTTCAATGTCAGATGTAGACGCAACGCAAGTGCCAAAACGACTCAAAAGTCACCTTAAGCTTAGTTGCTTCACGTGTTATTTATCATTATTAATTAAAAATGTTGGATCTCGTAAGAAGCTAAACTTAGGTCAAGATACACACGAGACATAGCTTCGTAGACGCGTACAAAATATGGAATGCAGCTACGATTTTCTACGCCTCAAGATTTCTTATGCTGTACCTAATACGCGTCTATGAAGATACGCCTCGTGTGCATCTTCCTTTAGATTACTTTCAATGAAAAAATGCTTTGTTTTTTAAACTTTGCTAATATTCACAATACTCCTGTAGGAACGAAAACGGCGACCTTGTAACTGATGTCCAGAGAGTGCTTAGATTATGCAGGGAACACTTCTCTGCTCTCCTAAATGGAGGCAGCAATTCACCGCGCAGAGATGAAGAACACGATCCCGCAATCGACGATGATGGAATATATGTATGTCCCCCCCGCCCGATTATGACGAAGTTAGAATATCAATAACCAGATTGAAAAACAACAAGGCCGTGGGCGCTGATGGATTGCCTGCGGAGCTATTCAAGTACGGCGGCGAGGAGTTGGTAAGGCACATGCAGCAGCTTCTTAGCAAAATATGGGCGGACGAGTGCATGCCCGACGGTTGGAATCTAAGTGTTCTTTGCCCAGTCCACAAGAAGGGGGATACTGCAAAATGCACCAACTATCGTGGAATCAGCCTTCTTAATATCGCATATAAGGTCCTTTCAAGTGTATTGTGCGAAAGATTGAAGCCCACCGTGAACCGGCTGATTGGACCTTATCAGTGCGGCTTCAGACCTGGTAAATCAACCATCGACCAGATTTTCACAATGTGCCAAATCTTGGAAGAAACCCGTGAAAAGAGAATCGACACACATCACCTCTTCGTCGACTTTAAAGCCGCCTTCGACAGCACGAAAATGAGCTGCCTATATGCCGCTATGTCTGAATTTCGTTTCCCCGCAAAACGTATACGGCTATGCAAAATGGCGTTTGTTACGGTCTGCTGCTACGGTCTACGGCTACGATCCACTTGGGAGCGTGTTCACGCGAACACACCTAGCGATGTGGCGAAAGTGGCGATAAAAAAATATCGAAAACAAGAAAAAGACAGACCTGCCATCACTACGGAAAAAATCGGCCCTTTTTGAAGATTGAGTGATATACACAGAAGGAAAGAAAA
>JARSSU010016272.1:0-18215 GCA_029619165.1 Eurosta solidaginis
AGTCCCTGATCCAGAGCCCGGAACCACTTATGATATCCAAGCCAAGTATTTTAGCCCCTTAAACTTCCGTTAAAAAAAAATAATTTTTTGTTGCGTTCCCTCCCATTGATGTTTAACAAACGCTCTCAAAAATGTCCAATAATCGATATGTTATAGCTGGTTCACCCGTCTCATCACATCCGACATCCAAAGATCGCACGCTAGATGTTATCTTACCGCTTACTGAATATTGGATTTATGCAACAATTATGGTTATGTGTGGTGCTGAGTGCTGCACATGATATTATTGCACAATTTCAGCATGTACCTGAAGGTAACAGTACAACTGAGACTGATGATGATAATTCAAGAAAATGTCATTTGGTGTCGACTGGTGCAATTTTATTGGCGGATATTTTACCATCATTGACTGTGAGAATCATCATACCTTCCTGACATTTTGGGATGAATTTTAAAATATTGCTTGCTATAATATTGTCAGCGTCCAGTTTTTTGCTCGTTGGGTTTGCGACTGCGGAATGGATGGCTTTGTTGGGTATGGTCATCACATCCGCGAGTAGCGGTATTGGTGAACCGTCTTTCTTGTCATATTCTTCGCAATTCAATACTTTGTACTGTGTACTTTTTTCTTTGGACGCATCTCTTTTAAACATCAACTACTTAGATTTTTTCCATGCCACCCATCTCAGATTGCTCCTTAACGAAAACCTCAAAGTATTGATAGATAATAGTCACAGCCAGCAAAATACCTGTGCCTGAACCAATGGCACCCAAAAAGTCAGCCATAATAGATAACGCACTAATACAAAGACCACCAAACGCAGCCACTGTTGGAATATAACGATTCAATTCATGGATCATAGAATTTTGACGATGGCCACGCATAACCGTATGTTGCTCTTTAAGTTCTTTTGCGACATCCTTAGCTGAGCGGCCGGAAACATCGATCCATGTTTTTGAAATTAAAGCACATGAACCCAACATGAATACAATATAGAGTATCGCGTGAATTGGATCGGTTAATATGTGTCCTACACTCTCTGGTGGTGACAAATAGTAGCACAGACCACAGATTGGGTAAGAGCGCGCTGGACCGCCACCACCAACATCAGCCCAAACTCCGAGTAAATTGATGAATACATTGTCCTGGAATTTTACAGCCAACATTTGTGAGATGACATACAAGTTGGAAACCTTCTGTATTGGCCACGATAACAATACAACACATTTGCGTTTTGTCCCAACGACGACTGCAGCATACGTACATATACTATTATTTCTTATTTATATCGTTGTATACGAATTGAAAGCTCTTAGGACAATGTAAAAATACAATTTCAACATCGTTTAATTCCGTAAATCACCACTTATCAATCATCATTAGAAAGTAAGGTTATCTCTTATCATTATTATTATTATTTTTTTTTGTGATAACGAGAAAACGTCCAATTTTATGGTCGTCCTTAGATGCTCCTTTAACTATTTTATGTATATCGTCGCTGCGCTAACCACAACAGTTATGTGTTTTTTTCAAATTTTTTTTTATTGTATATTTTATTATCACTATATAGAGCCCACATTTCTGCACATGCCGTTTTTTTATATCTCTTTTGGTTTAGAAGTGATCGAAAACAGCTATGTGCTCACAGTACTAGAAGTACTCTGAAAAACGGTTATGTACTTGGTTAGGTTAGGTTGGGGTGGCTGCCCGAGGGCACACTTAGGCCAGTAATACTAGGCCCGTTGTGATACCACGAAAAACACCGTTACCTCTCCTCTTCGAACCATTTTGAGGACCTGATGAAATCTACCAGGTCCTTGACGTCATGCTCCACAACCTGACTCATAGTATCAAGAAATGGAGCTCCCAGAAAGCGCTGCCGTGCTCCGCTTAGCGCTGGGCAGTTGCAAATGAGGGGAACCACCGTTTCCTCCTCCTCATCTTCTTTACAACTCCTACAGCAACGACGATAAGGCGCTCCTAGCCTTTCTGCATGCCTACCTATGAGGCAATGACCCGTTAGTGCCCCTACAAGTGTGGAAATTGTATCCCTTCTTAGGTTGTAAACGTGACGGGACCTTTTAGGATCCCATTTAGGCCAGGTTTCTTTCGACGTTCGACATCCCGGTGTTTGTAGCCATCTTTCGTCGGCTTCACGGTAGATGTGCTCTTTTAGCATTAGCTTGCATGTGGACAGGGGCATACCTAAGCGTTCTTGTCCAGGAAGAACCTGCTTGGTTGTACCCTGCCTAGCGAGTTCATCTGCTATACAGTTTCCCTCGATATCCCTATGTCCAGGGACCCATGTGAGGTGTACACGGTTCTGTTGAACCATCTCTTGAAGAGATCGGCGACAGTTTAGTGCTAGTTCAGAATTGAACGAGTGGGAGCCCAGAGATTTTATGGCAGCTTAGCTGTCGCTGAAGATAAAAATTTCCTTTGCCGACAATGTATGTCCCTATCCTAGCTGCGGCTTCCATTATGGCTGCAACTTCTGCCTGGAATACACTGCAGTGGTCGGGTAGTCTGAATGAGAGCTGGAGGTCAAGGTCCCTTGAGTATACTCCACCCCAACTCTCCGTTTAGCTTGGAGCCGTCCGTGTATATGGAAATGCTGTTGCCCATAGCAAGGCACTTGTCCGACTCCGTCCAGTCATCCCTGCTGGGTATGTTTATCTTAAAGTTGGTTTCCGCAACTGTTGTGGTCGCACAGCGATCCGTGCTAGGAGGGAGAAAAACTGTATTGTTTAGTATACTTGAGTGTCCTGTGGTCCTGTTGTTCCAGCACGACAACTCCCTTAGACGCAGGGCTGACGTTGCCGCTGCTCGATGACCAGCCAGATCCAGTGGAAAGATGTCAAGAATGACCTGAAGAGCTTCGCTAGGCGTTGTTCTTAGAGCCCCGCTTATGCTTATCATGCTGGATCTGTGGACTTTACCCAACAAGTTTAGGTTTGACGCCTTGCTCAAGGCTGGCAACCATACGACTACCCCATACAGCAGTATGGGTCTGATAATGGCGGTATAAATCCATCTGCATATGTTGGGGGTGAGTCCCCTTTTTTTGCCAATGGCTCTTTTACACGTATATAATGCAATGTACGCGTTCTTTTGTCGCTGGATAACGTTGTCCTTCCAGTTCAGCTTTTTGTCTAAAACTACGCCTAAAAATTTGGCTTTATCTGCCAGGCTTAGGCGCACCCCATTTAGTTCAGGTAGGTTCAACGATGGTATTTTGTATCGTTTGGTATATAAGACAAGCTCTACTTTATCGGAGTTGACGCTGAGTCCACATCGGGAAGCCCACAAGGAAACCTCTCGCAATGCTACCTGCATCAAGTCGCACAAAGTTTGAGGAAACTTGCCTCTGTAGATAATCGCTAGGTCATCAGCATATGCCACGACCTTCCCGCTCCCCCAACTAGTATCTCTTAATAGCGAGTTTACCGTTAGGTTCCATAGTAAGGGGGAAAGGACACCACCCTGGGGCGTGCCCCTTGCGACAAATCGTGTTACCTCAACCTTCCCCAGTGAGGAGAGCACTTTCCTTCCCCTGAGCAGTTGATCAATTAGTCCCACTAGGGGTCTATTTACGTCCAGATCAGTTAAAGCAATTTTAACGGCGTCTGGACTTATGTTGTTGAATGCTCCTTCAATGTCTAGGAAGGCCACAAGACAATAATCCTTTTCGAACAAGGATGTTTCTATAGTAGAGACTAGCCTGTGTAGCGCAGTCTCCGTAGATTTACCTTTGGTGTACGCGTGTTGATAGTCCGAAATGAGATTCCTATCAATGCTTGTAGTGAGAAAATCGCTAACTATTCTCTCTAGGGTCTTGAGTACGAAGGATGAAAGACTGATAGGTCTATAGTCCTTCGGCTCGTAATGAGAGGCTTTGCCTGCCTTAGGAATGAATATGACCGTGGCGCTCCTCCATGCACACGGAATATAGTTCATAGCCAAACAAGCGGTATATATGTGCCGCAGCCAGTTGGCTGATACCTCCAAAGAGTAGATAAGTTGAGCGGGTACAATCCCGTCTGGTCCAGCAGCCTTAAAAGGTTTAAAACTTTTGACTGCCCTCCTCACTCTCTCCTCAGTGATGGGTATATTCACAGCTTGGTTTTCTGCAGGTACTTCCAGTGCGTTTGTCATATTTCCCGGGAAATGTGTGTCCAGGAGCAGCTCTAGAGTTTCCCCTTCTGTGCTGGTCCAGGTACCATTCGGTCTCCGCAGAAAGCTAATAGCTGTTTGCGTCTTAGAAAGCACGCACCGTAGCCTGGATGTGTCCACGACACTTTCGACTCCAGTACAGAAGTTTCTCCATGAAGTTCTCTTCGCTTGTCTCAGGACTTTTTTGTAGGTTCTTAGTTTGTCCTTGTATTCTAGCCATTGTGACCCGTTATCAAAGAATTGGCTTTGTTAAACTGTTTCTCTACAGGATTTACGAAGTAGGTCCAGATCATGGGACCACCAGTGAGGTTTACGCTTACCGCGCGGTTTTGGCAATGGACAGGCCTGTTTTAAGGCTTTTGAGAAAGCCGATGTGAAGGTTTCTACCAGACCCTCTAGCTCCATTGTTGATGAGAGGCTTTGTGGGGGCAGTTCTGGTAGTTCTCTTGCTAACAGCTCATTATGTAGTTCCCAGTTTGTATTACGTGGGTTACGTCTCGCAATGGGCTGATCGACGAAGAACTCTAACATTACTTCAATATAGCGGTGGTCTGAAAAGGAATGTTCCTCAAGAACACGCCATTTTTTAACCCACCCATAAACGCTTTCGCTACAAATAGTGAGGTCAATAACCTCTCTACGGTTTTTAGTAATAAAAGTTGGTGCATTACCCTACATTGCAAACTACAAGGTTAGTTGTTAAAAGGTACTCAAAAAGTGACTCACCCCGAGTGTTTATGTCGGAACTACCCCACTTCACGTGGTGGGCGTTTGCGTCTGTCCCAATTAACAGATGGCCTTTGCTTGAGTCGGCCACCAGATCCTTTACCGTCTTTTGCGGAGGAGGTTCCTCTGCGTCGTACGGCATATAAACGGAGGCTAGCGTTAATTGGGTGCCTCCGCTTGACAAACTGGCCGCTGTGACGTCACCATTGCTATAATTAGGCAAGAGAAAGATATTTAGCTCAGACTTTACTAAAATGCATGTTCTCACTTTACCTTCATCTGCAGCTCGGATGAGCTTAAACCCAGTGGCCCCCAGTCCGCAAATCCTTGAGTTGTTCACCCAGGGTTCTTGGATAAGGACCACTTCGACGTCGCCTTTAGAAAGGCGACTGATGAGAGCAGCCGAGGCTGCCTTACTTTTGTGCAGGTTTATCTGGAGCAACCTCAGCATGAGCTTGCTCAGACTCCCCTGCCTCCATCACCGTGATGTTGGGATCCTCTCCGTCGCTATCCAGCAGAGCATCCTCCATCGACAAATTGCCCAGAGCCCCTGCGCAATTTGACGTGGCGGAAACCAGGCTTTCGGCGTCGGAGATTTCCGCTTCCACTTCGGGTGCCTCAATGTCCGTGTCCAAAGAGGCACTCGAAAGGGATGCGCGCTGTGCGTCCCCACGGTATACGTGAATTACGACCTCCCCGAGGCCGTTAAAACACTCTTCCCTTTGCTCCGTCTAAGGGGCTCGAGAGCTTCCTTATTCAGGGCTAACACGACCTGTCTCCTAGGTCCTACAGCGTCCTCGACTTGGATGACACTCCAGTCCTGCGTTGGGAGAGCCGGGTTCATCAGTTGCAGCATCCTGAGAATTCTCTCAGGTTCTGCTGGAACCGCTGGAACCCATGCCCTGGCCCTTGGCCGAGCCGGAATGTCCTTCCAGTCAACGACCTCGTTAATCGCCCAGGGATAGACTTGTCCCAGCTTTGCGGCTGCTGCCTTGTACAGCGCAACAGACCTTGCGTCCTCGCAAGCGAGTACCTTGATTTGGCCCTGGTACCATCCTGCATCAGAACCTCGCGGCGGACTACCCGGAGACTCCATCAGCACGTCGAGAACGGCGTTGCCGATTTCATTCCGGACGTACGGCCACTGGTCTTTAGCGATTGCACCACGGTCATTCCCTCGGTCCAGGATTCCTATAAGGATCCGGCCCTTGGCTACCTCGGCAAAGCTGGGTTTGGCTACCGCGGGGTGATTCTGGTGCCTTTTCGGCGGTGGTTTGATATCCTCATCGGACCTTTGACGTTTATATGGGGTTGCGCTTGTTGGCAGAGAACCCCGAAAATTCGGCAGTAGAGCTCGCGCCCTTTCCACCGAATTCCTGGCGTTCTCTGACAGCGTTTCCAGCGGAACACCCTCATACCTTGACAGGACTTTTGCAGCCCTTCTTTTGTTCCTGTGGAACGATCCCTTGTGGGAATCTTCTTGAGAAGGGGTCCGACCCGTAGTTGCCCTCGCGGTCGTACCCCCGGATGATGTCTTCATTATGGCTCCTTTCTCCTTTGGCTCAGTGTGACCAGATCGTGGGACCCCTGTCACAGCCGTGGAGAGAACAGTCGCCATACCGGCGTCAGACTGGCGCCCAGCATCAGCAGGCGCGTCAGTGTTCGCCGTTGCCAGCGCAACTACCTTCGCCGCCATACTGGTGCTTGCCCCCGTCCGATCACCTAAGACTGTGTTGACTGAGGTTGCCCTCTTGTCGTCCATGGGGAGCCGACCCGTCGTTTCCAACGCAGTCGCTCCCCCGGTTAAAGTAGCTGTTGCGGCCCCGTTTTCCCTTGGCTCGGAGTGGCCAGGTCCAGAGACCCCTGCCACAGCCGTGGGAAAAAAGGTTGCCGTTCCGGCGCTTGGTCGGTGTCCGACAACAGCAGGCGCGTCAGGGTTCGCCGTTACCAGCGCAACTCCCTTCGCCGCCATACTATTGCCGCCCCCCACCAAGTCGCTCTTCACTTTAGCGTTGGTAGCATTGGTAGCCCTCCCTCGTTCACTAGGGCGTATGGATGCCAATGCTGTTGTCCTTCTCCCTGTGGAGGAGAAACGGATTATCATTTGCTTGTTTTTTTTTATTTTTGTTGTTCATCTTGTTCGTACGACCCCTTGCTAGACGAGGCCAGCTTAGGGTCACCTTATTGAAAGGGGGAAAAGTGTCGGTAGCCGCGGCAGAGCCCCTTACCGCGGTAAGACCATTTTTACTCTCTGAGGCGTCCCGGTGTCAGGGTTATGTACTTACTTGCTTATAATTTTTTTTAATCGCTGGCGAAAGTCCTTTGATTTCAATGTAAAAAATAATTACAAACCATCTCGCTTCCCAACGCAGCCGGTTCTATGAACCGGAGCGACTCGAGATTTTCTGACCAAGGGCTGTCATTTCAGTGTAACCCCATTTAATTTGTTGCATCCCTCCCACAAATTGTCATCCTCCCAGCAGATCCCTGCAGCGGGACTGCACCATATTCTTCTGCTCCGGCAAGGTATCGAACCCAATCCATGAACTGTACCTGACCCCGGTCCAGAGAAATGGTTTTGCTGCGTTTAGTGGAAAAGAATCTTTTTAGGATGGTCCTTGTCAGTGTGTCACGTGCAAGGGATAGTTGCATCGGACAGGAAGTTCTGGGCTATACCCCAAAACCCAAAGTCCTCGTAACTTTTATAAATCTTTTGTGGCTCCTTGCTGTTTACGCCCAAATGCGTCCCGTAGTCTGCGCCTTAGCGCCCCACTACCTTCCAGCTGCCCTCTACTCAGTAAGCCACAAGAAGTACCCGCAGTTGCTCGGGCCCCATGGCGCCACCTTCTTCTCCTCCCTCTCTTTCCGGCACTACCACTCTAGTTGGTCAGGGAAACGGACTCTGAGTCCCTACCACCTTTTGCACCATTTGCCAACACAGAATGTATATGTTTGCGACATCTGACCAATGTAGCTCCTGCCTTGACGGTGCCACTTTCCTAAATGTTCTGGTCTCAGCGACGACAACCTCCAAACAGTTTCATCGCACCATGCTGCCAGGCCGCAAACCCAACTACACCGTGTACTCAAATGCTTACCCAGGGACGTCCAGTCCCGGGCCACAGCAGCAATTGCTTCCTGGCCTTCCTCAACTCAGACGTGGTCAGCTATCACTTACCCCCCGAGTGACGACGTCTCTCCCGTTGCACTGCTGTTAAACTGTAATGGGTTAACTGGGAACATCACGGAGATAGTTGATTTCGTGAAGTGCCATAACATCCGCATTGCAGCGATCCATGAGACCAAACACACAGCAAGATCTGCACTGCAGACCGGCTCTGGACATAACGTCCGCGAGAGCGGAAATGCAGGCAGTCTCGCGTTTATAACCCACCACTCAGTGCAATATAGTATATTTGATCCCGACGTTGGCATCACGCTACCGACTGTCTTACACCCTAAAATCTTGGATGTGACGTTCGATCAGGATCTAAATTTTGGAGAGCATGCAACCGCAACTGTACCGAAAATCCAGAGCCGTAATAAAATCCTCAAATATCTTGCCCGCAGCACTTGGGGTAAAGACAAAGAAACGCTCATTACTACTTACAAAGCAGTTGGTCGGCCGATTGCATGCTACGCGTCCCCGATATAGTCGCCAAGCCTAAAGGTTACTCACTGGAAGAAAAAAAAGGCCTGCCAAAAACTGCCCTCAGAACTGCTACGGGCTGTCTTCTTAAGTCCCTAGAACACCACGTACACAATGAGGCGAGAGTACTCCCCATTAGGGAGAGAAATGAAATGCTGAGGAAACAGTTTCTGTTGAATATCCAGAAACCTGGGTATCCCAATAGACATCTGATTGATGAAGCTACACATCCCAGGGGGTTAGGGGTTCATCTCCGTAAGCATTATGAGAAAATACGGCACAAATTTCATACATTTCCCTACCGTCAAAAGCTAATTTGAATCATGTTTGAAAACTGATATGTGCTATAAAACGGCGCAAATATTTATCACGTCGTAATGGGTTAAAAAATATAATTTTTTCCTACACACATCAATAACATAATTTCCATAAAATATTTCAAAAATACCACATTTGCAAAATTTGCAAACGGACACCAGAAGTAAGTGTTTTTTGATCTCCTGAAAGTTATTGAGAAACACATAACTGTTTTGTGAGCGCAGCGACGATATGTATTTTCTCTCATATGTACATACATATTTATAAGCGTAACCACAACGTATCCTTTTGCTTTAAGATCGCGTAAGCTATGGTTGTGACATCCACGAATTTGTAAAATGTCGTTTCCACTTGGTCCTCATGCAGAGCTGGTATGAAATACGATTTTGCGTGTACTGGCACGTGCACTTGGATTTGTAATATTTTGTAAGTTGCACTTAATGGCTGTACGCACAGCTTCATCCTTATCGATAAGACCTTCCATTAGGCTGTGCAAAATGCGCTTATTTTATAATATACTAGCAGACCCGTCAGACATTGTTCTGCCCTAATTTTGTCTATCTCCATACATTTTAATAAACGGTCTCCGTCTAACTCTGCTCCCCGTCCTCACTTTTTCTTAATCCTTTTATTCACTCCTCCCTCCGTCTTTTTGCTTCATCTATCTCTATTTTCGTCTCACTCTATCTCTTCTCAGTCTCCTTCTCCTTCCGTCTTTTCTCTAAAGTTTTACCATTCTTCTTCATCCCTTATTACCAGGCAAATCGAATAGGACGTATGTAAAATAGTATGTGGGTATTATTAATTCATGTCTTTATTTCGGCTTCGCATGCACATTTATCAGTTTTGCCAGTTTATTTATTTTGTTTATTTATTATTTATTTGTTAGTCTACAAATTTAACAATCAATCAGACTAAATATGAATGAATGAATGAATATAAATGTGTATTACAGTGTAAAATTAACAAGCATACCCTTGCAGTACTGCAAGAGGAGCTAAGGGCACTATGGAAGAAGACCAAGTCCACATATGAAAGTCTTCTCAGCAATCCTGAGCTGTCCAAAGAGGACCTCAGCTCGTAGAAGAAAGAACAAAGTTGCTTCGCATGCTACCTACAATGCATGTCTGCTGTGGCGGCTGAAGCCGAAGCTATCACCCCACAGCCGGCGAAAGATGAAGCAAAGGATGAAGACTCCTCGCGCCGTGGACATAAAATGCGGCTGCCGCCTTGTGACACCGATGTATTTAAAGGTGACTACCTCTCCTGGCCAGCTTTTAGAGATATGTTCACGACGATATACATCCACAATACCGATCTGAAAGATGTCGAAAAATTATACTATTTAAAACAAAAAACGCAAGGGGAGGCAAAAGAAATAGTGGGCAGGTGCTCTTTAACAAACGAGGGTTTTGCAAACCGCTTGGAAAAACTTAAGCGACAGATACGAAAATAAACGTATCCTAGTAAACACCCAACTTAAACTCTTATTTAATCTGACGGCAGTCGAACAGGAGTGTGGAACCTCAATCAAAAAAATTGCAACGGGAGATCAACAATTGCATCTCCGCGATACAATGTCATAATATTGACATCACAAATTGGGATGCAATTATAACTTACTTATGCTCCACAAAACTCCCTGAATCTACACTGGCTCTTTGGGAACAGACCGTAGAACGAAAAACAGATATTCCGAAATGGGAGGATATGGACAAATTCCTGTCCAATCGCTTCCAGACATTAGAGACGGTTCCCGATCTTAGGGGCAATAAAAAGACAAAAACACGCAAAAGTCAGAATTCGAATTCTAGGGAAATTCTACGAAACTCGGGGTTTACCAAGCCAGCGTACCAAAGTCGGCATGTAAGATGTGCAACAGTACGTAGCACAAATTACGAAATTGCCAAAATTCCGTAGGTTGTCCACGTCAGGAAAAATCGAATTTGTCAAAAACAATAGTTACTGTCTGAATTGTCTGTCGGGTGGACACACCGTGACACGATGCACTAGCCAATTTAATTGCAGCACGTGCCACGCAAGGCACAACACCTTGCTCCATCTTCCGACAGCACAATCAAAGACAACTCCTCAAAGGTGGACTCAAAACGCCACCGACAATACACCTTCAACCTCACAACAGGCTAGGGCAAGGATGGAGTCTGAAAAAAGACAACAATGTTTTGCGGGGCAGTGGACCCGGGGAAATCGGGCGGTATGCGTTGCAAATAAAAAGAAATAAAACACCGAATGAGAATCAAAAAAATAATAATTTATTCACTATGTAAGAAGATGTGGTTATTAATTATCAAAGGTTCGCTAAGGTGAAAGTTCAAAACACAAAAGGTGTGCAAGAGTACACTCGCGGTATGTAATGAAGGGGGCCTCATTAATTCCAACTCAAAGTATTGGGTAAAGAAAGAATTAATTAAACGCACGCTTCACTATGCACAAATAATTCCTTGCAATATTAATTCACGGAATTTAAAGATGGGAATTAATTTAAGGCACAAGGATGAAAATAATTATATGCACACACTTCAAAATACAACTTAGTACCGCGTACAATATGCACTTGGCACATTCAAATTCATGCGAGTGAATTGCAAAAAAAGGCAAATTGAAAATTAAAAGTTATGTGACAATGGCTAGGAGCCAAAATTATACAAAATAAATTCACTAGGCAATTCAGATGTATAACATTAATTATTTGCAAATCTTAACTCACTGATACTCGCACTGTATAAAATGGTTGGTTTTTTATCTTACTCACCTGGGGCTAGCTGCTGGCTCTTTGATGTTCCAAATAGAAAAAAAAAGATTTAAAAACGAAAAAGGTCCGCACCACCTGCCGATAGCTAACTTTCGTCGAGTTTTTCCCCTTTGAAGTTAGCGTTCGGCAGGGGTGGGCCGTTACCGGTAAATAATAATATTGCCAAAAAATGTGCATTAGGGTGGTAGCGAATATTTATGCTGGTGGCCTAAACATGCCGGCCCCCTTGCGGCGAGCAACTCGAAAGAGCAAAAGAAAAAAACTGGTGAGTACGCCAGCAACCTTCCCAAGGCAGGATAAAATAAATAATTAAAACTATGATGTGTATGTATTGTTGGATCGTAAGTACGATCTCCGGCGACATCCGTGCTCGCAGTAATGCAGCCTCGCTGAACTGTGGATGAAAAAGAAAAGCGCTAGTATTCAAATACGTGGGGTTGCTTGGTTTAAAATGCACCTTGTGGTATAGTTTATGGTTTTATAGTGGGTGGGCTCCGGACACGACGAGGCCGAATATTGTGGCTTGGGTGAGGAGCCCGCCGACAGTCGACGCGGGTGTGCCGCCGACCATAATACTGGCGTAGACGTCGGCGCCCAAAGTGAGCAACACTGGCGACGATCGGTAAAACGTCGGATCGGCCAGCTTCATGAACTGGAATGGGGCCGCTACCGACGGGTCCAGATTTGCCGTGGGGTTTAACCTGGCATAGTTTGCTATTACGGTGGCTTGGGTCGTGATCTTTCCCGCTACCCCATACTTCCCTCGAAGACGATGGTGCACCTCGAAAGACGTGCGGTATTGTTACGCTCCAGGTGTAGATCCTTGCACAAATTGGCATCGATAATGCTGGTGGGAGCGCAGGCATCTAACAGGGTGCGCGGACCAGGTGTAAACGGCCTCCTGCCTCAATTTGGACTATGGCTGTCGGCGCGATGGCGATCAATGCTCGAGTTATAGTCGGTGCGCTAAATTGTCCCGGATTCGACCACTTCTTAAGCCGGCTGGGGTTGTTGTTGGCGCGCGAGGGTGGTTGTGGTACCCTCCTTGCATGGTTGATACGGGGCCGCTCTGCCAGTGGAGCGTCGGGTCGAGCGGAACGGACGCGGCTCCGCGCCGCCCCGCGCCTACTGGCATTGCGGTGCGATGGGCGGAAAGGACGGGTCTCCGCGCCATCCCCGTGTTCTATGTGTCTCTGATTGCTTTTCTGCTTCTCATGCTGAAGCAGTGGTCGGAAGGATCGTGCTTCTCCACTGGCCGTTGGGGCGATGGCTAAGGCGGCTGCACTTCTCGTGAACTCTTCCATCTCCTTCTCCTCCTCTTCTACCTGTTGGGCCCACGATCGTGTGTCCTCGGTGGTGTTGATCGATAGCACCTCGTCGCTTCGCCGTCGTCGTCGCGCTCTCACAAGGGATCGGGCGTGGCCGTGCTTGCTCGTCCTCCATGTGAAGCGTAGTGTGGTGTGGTTCACGGCAGCGGCGGCAACGGTCGTTGCTAGGGCATATCTCTAACCGATGGAACGGCGATAGGCAATTGGGGCAGTGCCGGTGTATAAGGACGGCCCGGAGGCGTTTTTCTGCCGACATTCCCCTGTACCGCGCGCATAGTCGTATGCCGTGGTTCTTCTGGCACAACCGCAGGAGACGGTGAAGGAGTCAACGCGTTGCTCCGTCTTGTTGCGTTTGACCGAGAAAACCCGTCATTCTGGAACGGGAACTGTTATTATTTGTTTTGCATTTTAAGGGAGTTGGGTGGCGTATGGGCGGAGAGTAGAAGCTTAATTGGTCGAGCTTGTGGTTGGCGTACTCGGGTTAAGGGTTTATTTGGGATGAATAATCTGGTTAAGTTATTCTGCCGATGTAGTGACGTGTAGTGGTTGAACCCACTGTTAGGTTAGTAAACTTTGATTGACATACGCCTAAAATGACCTTTCGTTTTGAATTAGTTTCATCAGAATGAAAATGCTGATATTGAAATCACCAATAGTAAGATTAAGAATTGTTAAATATAGACTTAGGGCAAACTATATTTTTTGGTGTTTGCCTAACGCAGGCAATACGCTACAATATACGATATATCACGGTAAACCCGTGTGTTGCCACGGCTCCTTGTAATTGCCCTACAAAAATTTGGTCACAAAACTTACCCACGCCCATGCAAATGTGACTATGAATATAACCTATGAATGACTGTAAAATGACTAGTCAAATAACATTGTGCAGATAAAATGTGCGACAAATGTAAAGAGGCCTTTATTTGCTGTCTGGGAACACTCTTTGTGTTGATTTGGGCCATGTTGTGTGAGAATCACAAATTGTGGTGTGTTTGTTGGCAGGGATAGCCTACACTATCGAGTGTGGTAACTTGTAGAGCTGTCAACTGATAACTCTTCCACTCACTGGAATGAGGCAGTTGTGCGGTGCTGCCAATTTGGCAGCGTAATGAGATATATGGGTCATGTCATGTATCATTTAGGGACAGCTCGCGTCTGGTCTTGACGCGACATCAACGCTGATAATTATTTCTGGAAATTTTCATTTTTTTTGTTTTGGGTTTCCCATAACGTGGATTTTGTTGAATTACTATTTCGTAAAAACATTCTGACCCTTCCTTTAATTATTTTATCAATCTTAAAGATTGTATTGAAATCTCCCATTAGCTCTTCCACCGTTAAGTGTACGCTACTAAACAACGTTGAAAGGCCTTGGAAATTTTACGGTCTTAAAATTCGAAGTTATTTCTTTATAGTTCACGAAACAGTCTAACTAAGTTGGAGTTTAGAAGAAAACTTAACTTTTCCTAATAAAAATAATAATGGAAAACTGATTTAAGGAAAATACCTATTTTGCTTATTTTTTTTTCATGGTTTTTTTTTGTTTTGATAAAAGGAAGCCCATGATACAAACCAGAGCGCGCTTTCTTGTTTAGGTCTATATTTTCGCGATTATATATGCATTCTGATTTTTGTTTCTCGTGCTAACGCTCGGGTTGTTGGATCTCATGGATCCGAGTTGTGATACCCTTTGGATCGCGCGCAATGTGCTTACTGCGTAAGAAAAAGGCATCGAGTGGCACCCTTGTTTCGTTCATTCAAAATGTCATTCATTCATGGAAATGAGTATAGAGACATTTTTGAATGAATTTTCATAATGAAGAAAACTGGTGCTGGGTAAGTATACTAGTATCGTTCCCTTTTGATACTTTATAAATTTTCTAATTTCTGCTTCTTTATTTCATTTCAGCTCATTACTATTTTATTAAATATAGTTTGCGTCTAAATACGCACAAGGATGGTGAGATGCTAGTTGATTTTACTAGCCAACATTTCGTTCAATAAATTGCGGAATTAGCGAAAACATGTCAGCTTATTAGAACAAAGCTTAAAGAACAAAAACTGTGTAGCCGTGCTACATATTACAATTTCAAGCTAAACTCTTGGGGCATGCAGCAGTGCTGCTCTTCACCACGCTCATTACCGTTTTACGTTTGAAATCCCAACTCTTCTTGATATCTACCCAGCGAGAGGCGTTTTTTTTATCAATTGAAATACATCATAGCTTTGTGGTTGGTAAAGCGACTACGTAACAAGGTTTATTACACAAAGGACGAACTTAATTCGGCCGAATTCCATGCGCAAATCGATCGTCAACAAGCGCTCGATGATGATCCACAAAGTTATGATGTGATCTCGTTCATGGGCGCAATGGCGTGCTCAAAGCTTGTCTCTATATTTACCCGAGCACGGTTTATATTGCACAACAAAACTGCCCGACATGCTTTACTTCACAACAGATGGTACGCGCGAGAATGATGAATTCGAAGGTTGCGGTTTTCATGTTATCCCGAGGAATCTATGCGAGAGTGGCGCATACGTTACGAGGGTGAATTGCGTAACGCCACAGATGAGCGCAAACTTTTTCCTGTGCGCCGGAATATGCAATTTACAACGCAAGCAACTTTCTTCTATTACAGTCACGATTTGAGTTCGGCCGTCATAGCAGATCGGTGGCGCGTGAGGCTTGGAATGACCCATTCTATAATTTACTCAAGCATGTACCCGAAATGGTTGAGAAACGCAAGCACTACGATCAAAGTGGCCGCTTGGTGGGTGAGGTTCAATTGGCGGAACGTTGCTTTCAACTCGAGTTGCGTGGTTTCCGTGATCATAGTTTTGGCACAGAACGTAGCCTCCAATATTAATCGTTATGTTTATGTTGTCCTCGTTTTGGAGGATGGCTCTAGTATGGTGGTTGGTATTCTAAGTCAACCCGCATTCTTTCTCTCATCGCTTAAAGTTGGTTATATCTACACGCCGCAGGGTGTTTATGAACCGATAACTGGTTGCAACTACGAACACTACACTTGTGGTGAGAAGGGTACGCCCGCCACGTCATAAGACGTTTTTTTTTCGTATATACGGCAAAAGCTAAATATTTGGTGCAAATTGGGGAGCAACAATCGACTGTGCGTTATGTGGGCTCTGATTGGACTTCGAAGGTGTGCAATCAATTTGTAGCATGCACGGTGAATGGCAAACGGGGTCAAGGTATTACAGGATATCTGTATAAGAATAAGCAAAGTGAACGACCGGAGTCGGTGAGCGCATCAGATACGGAATGGTTTAAGCGCATGAAGAGTTACGAGCGTAATTTGAACAAATGCAAGGAAGAGGAAAAGGAGGTATTTTTCTTCTGAGTGTGGTTTGATTGAAAGCAGACGTAGGACTGATATGTGGTCAATGTGGCAGCGCATCGATCGGCTTTACTTTTTAAAGAACTGAGCTTAGAAAAGTCCAGCTGCCAAAACGTCTTTGAAGAAAGCGCTTTGCCTTCGAGGCATATTTGTGAAATAAATTTTCTATTTTTTTGACCTCAAGTTGTGAAAGGTTTCAAAGGGTTACAACTTGTGAAACAAATACAAAATAAACCACGCAAACGTGTTGTAGTACTCATATCTGGTACGGGTAGCAATTTACAAGCACTTGTCGTGGTACATCGCAGGGTATGCATGCCGATGTGGTATTAGCTATATCGAATAAGCCCGATGTTATGGGTATTGAACGCGCGCAAAAAGCCGGAATACCTGCATTTGTGGTATCGCATAAGTTATATTATTTCACAGCGTACGGGCTTACGCGTTACAAATTTGTTCCACCACTCCTCCGCGTATCTGATGCAAAAATTGCTACATTAAAAGGAAAAAATTTTTCAAGAAAAATCAATGGGTCGTACGGATGTCAGGTTTTATCTCCTATCACAAGCGAGTGATAGGTACAAAAAGAAACTCCGGGTTGGGAGTGACAAAGTCGTTTAAAAAGGTTAATTGTGCGTGCATCTCTGGACTATGGCTTTTTTTGTGATGGCGCTTGCTTCGATGCAGCCTACCAGCAAATGGATTTAGGCACTCGAGAAGGTAGGTTTTGCGAAATCCATGGGCTAAAACCATAATGAATACAACATTTTCCTTTCTTCTTACTAGTTAGGCTGACGCTTTGGCATACGGGTTCTGTCTACATAAAGAGCGACAGCGATACCTTTGAGCACTTAATCACGTTTATATATCGGCAAAACGCTCATAACCGTTGACAATGTTGGTGGGATGTTGAACGCGGATTAATACGTCAATGGAAAAGGCGCTGTTGTAGATTGTGCGGCTTTTGTCAGGGGGGACAGAACCGATTTCTCCCTACAGCAACCATATAGCCTGACAGGGAGACTCAGGGTGAGTATTAAATGAAAAATTCTGGCTCCCAAACCACGAAACTTTATACATGTAATCCAGAGCAATGATTTTCTTTGATTTTGGCCCACAAAAATTTTTCAAAGCTGAAAGAAGCAATTTATAGGTACGGTGCGAGAACGTTGGCTAACGGCTAACTCAATTTGATGTGGGTTTCATCCCGGTTAATATGCATGCGTCACCGGGTTGAAACTTGGCATTAAATTCTTTAGCTCGACATAGCCACACATCGTCTCGCAGCGTTGCCCTTGTTATATGATTAGATACGATTGCTCACTAAAGAGAAGGTGAGTGTCTGCCTTTTGATATGTATAGTGATCATATCGCTCACCACATCTTACCAGGTGACATGTTCGGTATATTATTTAATTTGTATTTAATTGTCTTTTCAATGCTGATAGCTCACCATTTACGGGTAGTTACAGTGGATGAGAGGGGAGAGTGTGTTGGTCATGGTGGTGCTGAGTCCTTTTAGATTTGGGATTGTCTGCACCCGTGATGACTATTGTACAGATCCCTATTTGCATTAGGGGTTTTTGGGAGTTGCTATTGTTGTTGTACTTAGTATTTGTACGTAAATCCGTTAACATTGTTAGTTCGAGAACTGAAAATAATGTTTCAGAATGCCAAACGACTCAGCATTTAGATAATGGAACTTTGAATTTCCCTACTTAGGAATGCAGTTAGATTACTCTTTCGGACTAAATAATGATTTGTCATACAAGTGACCAAACGAACTAGTCAAATTTGTGTGCCTTTGATGGTAAAAACCGAGAAGCAGTTTTCGCTCACCATTTGGAATCATTTTGGAAGCCCTTTGGTGATTAAATTTTAATCT
>JARSSU010016274.1:0-10922 GCA_029619165.1 Eurosta solidaginis
CTACCGATAACGAGGACAAAGCGTTTACACCAGTTCATTTTCCCTCCATACCAAGACGCGCCCACAGGCGGCACCGCACTTTTTGGCAGATGATAGGTTTTTATGTGTGGTATTAATCCACAAGCTGATCCAAGGTTCTATCGCTAACAGCGTCAATTTCTACGTCATACTGGGTGGGGTTACTGACTAATAGGGATAAGTGTCCATATCTATTGACCAAGCATAGGTAGAATCGAATTTATTTTTGACAGATGGTAGGTTGTTATGTGCATATTATCCACGAGCCGACTCCACGGTTCTATCGCTAACGGTTCAATTTCGACGTCAACTGGGTGGGAAACCGACTAATAGGATAAGTGTCCATATCTATTGAACCAAGCAAGATAGAATCGATTTTATTTTTGCAGATATAGGATTTTTATGTGTATATAATCCACAAGCTGATCCAAGGTTCTATCGCTAACGGTTCAATTTCTACGTCATACTGTGTGGGGTTAACCGACTAAAAGGGATAAGTGTCCATATCTATTGAACCAAGCAAGAAGAATCGATTTGTTTTTGCAGATGTAGGTTTTTATGTGTATAATCCACAAGCTGATCCAAGGTTCTATCGCTAACGGTTCAATTTAGCTACGTCATAAAAGGGATAAGTGTCCACATCTATTGAACCAAGCAAAATAGAATCGATTTTATTTTTGCAGATTATAGGTCTTGTATGAAGTGTATATTAACTTCCACAAATAGCCGATCCAAGGTTCTGATCGCTAACGGTCAATTTCATACGTCATACTGGGTTGGGGTTACCGACTAATAGGGATAAGTGTCTAAATCTATGTGAACAATGCAACGTCGAATCAAATTTATTTTTGCAGATGGTAGGTTTTATGTGCATCATTATTCCACCTAAGCTGATCCAAGGTTCTATCGCTAACGGTTCAATTTCTACGTCAACTGGGTGAGGTTAACCGACTAAAAGGGATAAGTGTCATATCTATTGAACCAAGCAAGACAGAATCGATTTTATTTTTGCAGATTATAGGTTTTATGTGTATATTAATCCACAAGCTGATCCAAGGTTCTATCGCTAACGGTTCAATTTCTACGTCATACTGTGTGGGGTTAACCGACTAAAGGATAAGTGTCCATATCTATTGAACCAAGCAAGAAGAATCGATTTTGTTTTTGCAGATGATAGGTTTTATGTGTATATAATCCACAAGCCGATCCAAGGTTCTCTACGCTAACGGTTCAATTCTACGTCATACTGGGTGGGTTACACGACAATAGGGATAAGTGTCTATATCTATGAACCACGCAAGGTAGAATCGAATATTTTTGCAGATGTAGGTTTTATGTGCGTATTAATCCACAAGCTGATCCAAGGTTCTATCGCTAACGGTTCAATTTCTAGGTCATAAAGGGATAAGTGTCCATATCTATTGAACCAAGCAAAATAGAATCGATTTTATTTTTGCAGATTATAGGCTTTTATGTGTCTATTCAATCCACAAGCTGACCAAGGTTCTATCGCGAACGGTTCATTTCTACGTCATACTGTGTGGGGTTAAACCGACTAAAAGGGATAAGTGCCCACTTATCTATTGAAACCAAGCAAGACCAGAATCGATTTATTTCTTGCATATAGTTAGGTTTTTATGGTCTATTAATCACAAGCATTATCCAAGGTTCATCGCTACGGTTCAAAATTCTACGTAATAAAAGGGATAAGTGTCCACATTCTTATTGAACAAAGCAAAATAGAATCGATTTTATTTTTGCAGATTATAGGTTTTTTAGGTGTATACTAATCCACAAGCTGATCCAAGGTTCTATCGCTAACGGTTCAATTTTCTACGTCATACTGGGGGGGTTAACCGACTAAAAGGGATATAAGGTCCATATCTATGAACCAAGCAAGACAGAATTGATTTTATTTCTTAAAGATGGTAGGTTTCTATGTGTGTATTAATCCACAAGCGATTCAAGGTTCTATCGCTAACGGTTCAATTTCTACGTATACTGGTGGGGTTAACAGACTAAAAGGGATAATCTCCTATCTATTGACCAAGCAAGACCGAATCGATTTATTCTGCAGATGGTTAGGTTTTGATGTGTGTATAATACCACAAGTATACAAGGTTCTATCGTAAACGGTTCAATTTCACGATAAAAGGGATACGTGTCCACATATATTGAACCAAGCAACAATAGAATCGATTTATTTTTGCAGATTATAGGTTTTTATGGGTATATTAATCCACAAAGCTGATCAAGGTTCTATCGGTAACGGTTTTCAATTTCTACGTCATACTGTGTGGGTTACCGACCTAAAAGGGATAAGTCTCCATATCTCATGAGAACCAAGAAAGACATAATCGATTTAATTTCTGATATGTAGGTTTTATGTGTGTTGTATTAATCCACAAGCTCTATCCAAGGTTTCTATCGCAAACGGTTCAATTTCTAACGTCATAAAAGGGATAAGTGTCCACATCTATTGAACCAAAGCAAAATAGAATCCGATTTTATTTTGCAGATTATAGGTTTTTTCATGTGATATTAATCCACAAGCTGATCCAAGGTTCTATCGTTCTAACGGTTCAATTTACGTCATACTGTGTTGGGGTTGTGTCGTTGGGGTGGTCTAACGACTCAAAAACTCTACTACTCCTAAAAGGGATAAGCTGGTCAGATCTATGAACCAAGCAAGACAGAATCGATCTTTGTTTTCTGCAGATGATAGGTTGTGTTTTAGTGTGTATATTATTCCACAAGCTCGGGATCCTTAGGTCTATCGCTAACGGCTCAATTTCTAAGTCATACGGGTGGGGTTTAACCGACCCCTAAAAGGGATAAGTGTCCACATCTATGAACCATGCAAGATAGAATCAGATTTGTGCAGATGAGAGGTTGTTTTATGTGTTATAATCACAAGCTGATCCAAGGTTCTATCCGCTAACGGTTCAAGTTCTACGTCATACTGTTACCGCTAGGGAGAAGTGTCCATATCTATGAACCAAGCAAGCAGAATCGATTTATTTCTGCAGATGTAGCTGTTATGTGTGTATTATCACAAGCTGATTCAGCTCTAGCGCTAACGGTTCAATTTCTACGTCATACTGTGTGGGGTTAACGACTCGAGGATAAGTGTCCACATCTATTGAACCAAGCAAGACAGAATCCATTTGTCCTGCATATGGTAGGATTTTTGATGTATTGATCCACAAGCTTGTCCGAGTTGGTCTATCGCTAACGGTTCAATTTCTACGTCATACAAAACCACAAAGGGAAACTAAGTGTCAAATCTATTGAACCAATCAAGCAGAATCAGAATCGATTTTTGTTTTGTGCAGAGTGGTAGGTTTGTCACTGTGCATATTAATCCACAAGCTCTGATCAAGGTTCTCTTCTATCGCTAACGCGTCATTTCTCCGTCCATTACGGTGGGTGGGGTACCGGACTCTAAAGGGATAAGTGTCCATAATCTATTGAACCAAGCAAGACAGAATCGATTTTGTTGTTTTTGCAGATGGTAGTTTTTCTGTGTGATATAATCCACAAGCGTATCCAAGGTTCTATCGTTAGCGTTCAATTTCTACGTCATTACTGGGTGGGGTTATCGACTAATAGGATAATAGGGTCCATATACTATTGAACCAAGCAAAAGCAGAATCGATCGAATTTATTTCTGCAGATGGTAGGGTTTTGATGTGCGATTAATCACAAGCTCAGCCAAGGTTCTATCGCTAACGGTTCAATTTCTACGTCATTACTGTGTGAGGTTAACGACTAAAAGGGATAGTGTCCATATCTATTGAACCAAGCAAGACAGAATCGACTTTGTTTTTGCAGATGGTAGGCTTTATGTGTATATTAATCCACAAGTTTCGATCAAGGTTCTATCGCTAACGTTACAATTTCTACGTCATACTGGGTGGGGTTAACGACTAAAAGGGACTAAGTGTCATATATCTATTGAACCATGCAAGATAGAATCGATTTGTGTTTCGCAGATGATAGGCTTTCTATGTGTATATTAATCCACAGCTGATCCAAGGTATCTATCGCTAACGGTTCAATTTCTACGTCATCATACTGGGTGGGTTAACCGACTAAAAGGTATAAGTGTCACATATCTACTGAACCATGCAAGATAGAGTCGATTTTGTTTTTGCGATGATAGGTTTTATGTGTGCTATATATCACACAAAGCTAGATCCAGGTTCTATCGCTAACGGTTCATTTCACGTCATTACTGGTGGGTACGCACTAAAAGGATAAGTGTCTCATTATCTATTGAACCATGCAAGATAGAATCGATTTGATTTTGCAGATGATAGGTCTTTTATGTGTAATAATCCACAGAGCTGATCCACGGTTCTATCGCTAACGGTTCAATTTCTACGTCATATAAAGGGATAAGTGTCCATATATCTATTGAACCAAGCAAGGGACAGGATCGATTTTATTTCTTGCCAGATGGTAGTAGGTTTATGTGTGTATTACTCCACAAGCTGATCAAGGTTCTATCGCCTTGTTTTGTTTTTTACGGTTCGTTCAATTTCTTACGGCATACTGTGTGTGTTAACCGACTCCCTCCCTAAAGGGAAATTAGGTGGCCCATTATCTATTGAACACAAGCAAGACAGGAGAAGAATCGATTTTTTATTTCTGCATTTTTATGCTATATGGTAGGTTTTTGTTTTATTCCTGTGTGTATATCTCATCCACAAGCTGATCCATGTTCTATCGCTACGGTTCAATTTCTGCGTCGTTGTGGGGCTAGGTGTTTTCATCTTGTCAAGCTGTAGATTTTATTTGCTGTTTAGGTTTTTAGTCTGTGTATTTAATCCACAAGCTTTGTGATCCTCTCTAGAGGTTCTTTTCGATCGTAAAACGGTTCAATTTCTACGTCATACTGTGTGGGGTGTTTTTATAACCACCTAAACCCGACTAGTGCCATATCTAATTGAAACCAGCAGGCGAGAATACTTTGATTTTGTTTGGCAGATGATCGTCTGTTTTATGTCGTATCTGTTACTCTAACAAGCGATCCAAGGTTTCTTCGACTAACGTGTTCATATGTGCTAGTCATGCCACGATATCGTGTCCATTCTGAGTTAGAACCAAGCAAGCCGCCAGAATCGATTTGTATTTCTGCATAGATATCGGTAGAGTTTTTTATATGGTGTATATAATCCACAAGCTGATCCAAGGTTCTATCGCTAACGGTTCAATTTCTACGTCATACTGGGTGGGGTTAACCGACTAATAGGATACGTGTCCATATCTATTGACCAAGCAAATAGAATACGATGCAGATATAGTATATTAATCCACAAGCTGATCCAAGGTTCTATCGCTAACGGTTCAATTTCTACGTCATACTGGGTGGGTTAACCACTAAAAGGGATAAGTGTCCATATCTATGAACCAAGCAAGATAGAAATCGATTTATTTTTGCAGATGTAGGTTTTATGTGTATATTAATCCACAAGCTGATTCCAAGGTTCTATCGTAACGGTTCAATTTCTACGTCTACTGGGTAGAGGATAGTGTCATATCTATTGAACCAAGCAAGACAGAATGATTTATTTCTGCATGGTAGGTTTTTATGTGTGTATAATCCACAGTGATCCAAGGTCTATCGCAACGTTCATTTCTCTACGCTCATAAAAGGATAGTGCAATCTATTGACCAAGCAAATAAACGATTATTTTTGCAGATTGATAGTTTTTATGTGTATATTAATCCACAAGCTGATCCAAGGTTCTATCGCTAACGGTTCAATTTCTACGTCATACTGTGTGGGGTTAACCGACTAAAAGGATAAGTGTCATATCTATTGAACCAAGCAAGATAGAATCGATTTTGTTTTTGCAGATGATAGGTTTTATGTGTGTATTAATCCACAAGCTGATCCAGGTTCTATCGCTAACGGTCATTTCTACGTCATACTGTGGGTTACCGACTAAAAGGGATAAGTGTCCATATCTATTGAACCATCAAGATAGAATCGATTTTTATTTTGCAGATATAGGTTTTTATGTGATATTAATCCACAAGCTGATCCAAGGTTCTATCGCTAACGGTTCAATTTCTACGTCATAAAAGGATAAGGTCACTATTGAACCAAGCAAAAGAATGATGAGATTTAGGTTTTTAGTGTTATTAATCAAAAAGGCTGATCAAGTTTCTACGCACGTTCAATCTAGTCATACGTGGGGTTAACGACTAAAGGGATAGTGTCCATATCTATTGAACCAAGCAAGATAGAATCGATTTTATTTTGCGTGAGGTTTTATGGTTATAATCCACAAGCTGATCCAAGGTCTATCGCTAACGGTTCACTTCTACGTCATACTGGGTGGGGTTACGACTAATAGGGATAAGTGTCTATATCTATTGAACCAAGCAAGGTAGAATCGAATTTATTTTTGCATATGGTAGGTTTTTATGTGTATATTAATCCACAAGCTGATCCAAGGTTCTATCGCTAACGGTTCATTTCTACGTCATACTGGTGGGGTTAACCGACTAAAGGATAAGTGTCCATATCTATTGAACCAAGCAAGACTAGAATCGATTTTATTTTTGCAGATGGTAGGTTTTTATGTGTTATTAATCCACAAGTGATCCAAGGTTCTATCGCTAACGGTTCAAATCTGTCTACGTCATAAAAGGGATAAGTGTCCATATCTATTGAACCAAGCAAAGATCGATTTTTTTTTGCAGATTATAGGTTTTTATGTGTATATTAATCCACAAGCTGATCCAAGGTTCTATCGCTAACGGTTCAATTTCTACGTCATAGCTGTGTGGGGTTAACCGACTAAAAGGATAAGTGTCCATATCTATTGAACCAAGCAGACAGAATCGATTTTGTTTTTTGCAGATGAGTAGGTTTTTATGTGTATATTCATCCAAAAGCTGATCCAGGTTCTATCGCTAACGGTTCAATTTCTACGTCATAGGGTAGGGTTAACCGACTAAAGGATAAGTGTCCACATCTATTGAACCAAGCAAAATAGAATCGATTTTTTTTTGCAGATGATAGGTTTTTATGTGTATATTAATCCACAAGCTGATCCAAGGTCTATCGCTAACGGTTCAATTTCTACGTCATACTGGGTGGGGTTAACCGACTAAAAGGATAAGTGTCCATATCTATTGAACCAAGCAAGATAGAATCGATTTTGTTTTTGCAGATGGTAGGTTTTTATGTGTGTATTAATCCACAAGCTGATCTCAAGTTCTATCGCTAACGGTTCAATTTCTACGTCTACTGGGTGGGGTTAACCGACTAAAAGGGATAAGTGTCCATATCTATTGAACCAAGCAAGATAGAATCGATTTTATTTTTGCAGATGGTAGGTTTTATGTGTATATTAATCCACAAGCTGATCCAAGGTTCTATCGCTAACGGTTCAATTTCTACGTCATACTGGGTGGGGTTAACCGACTAAAAGGGATAAGTGTCCATATCTATTGAACCAAGCAGATAGAATCGATTTTGTTTTTGCAGATGGTAGTTTTTTATGTGTACATTAATCCACAAGCTGATCCAAGGTCTATCGCTAACGGTTCAATTTGTCTACGTCATACTGGGTGGGGTTAACCGACTAAAAGGGATAAGTGTCCATATCTATTGAACCAAGCAAGATAGAATCGATTTTGTTTTTGCAGATGGTAGGTTTTTATGTGTGTATTAATCCACTAGCTGATCAGAGGTTCTATCGCTAACGGTTCAATTTCTACGTCATACTGTGGGTTAACCGACTAAAATGATAAGTGTCCATATCTATTGAACCAAGCAAGATAGAATCGATTTTATTTGCAGATGGGTAGGTTTTTATGTGTATATTAATCCACAAGCTGATCCAAGGTTCTATCGCTAACGGTTCAATTTCTACGTCATACTGGGTGGGGTTAACCGACTAAAGGGATAAGTGTCCATATCTATTGACCAAGCAAGATAGAATCGATTTGTTTTTGCAGATGATAGGTTTTTATGTGTATATATATCCACAAGCTGATCCAAGGTTCTATCGCTAACGGTTCAATTTCTACGTCATACTGGGTGGGGTTAACCGACTAAAAGGGATAAGTGTCCATATCTATTGAACCAAGCAAGATAGAATCGATTTTGTTTTTTGCAGATGATAGTTTTTATGTGTATATTATCCACAAGCTGATCCAGTTCTATCGCTACGGTTCATTTCTACGTCATACTGGGTGGGTTAACCGACTAAAAGGGATAAGTGTCCATATCTATTGAACCAAGCAAGATAGAATCGATTTTTGTTTTTTGCAGATGATAGGTTTTTATGTGTATATTAATCCACAAGCTGATCCAAGGTTCTATCTGCTAACGGTTCAATTTCTACGTCATACTGGGTGGGGTTAACCGACTAAAAGGGATAAGTGTCCCATATCTATTGAACCAAGCAAGATAGAATCGATTTTGTTTTTGCAGATGGTAGGTTTTTATGTGTATATTAATCCACAGCTGATCCAAGGTTCTATCGCTAACGGTTCAATTTCTACGTCATACTGGTGGGGGTTAACCGACTAAAAGGGATAAGTGTCCATATCTATTGAACCAGCAAGATAGAATCGATTTATTTTTGCAGATGGTAGGTTTTTATGTGTATATTAATCCACAAGCTGATCCAAGGTTCTATCGCTAAACGGTTCAATTTCTACGTCAACTGTGGGGTTAACCGACTAAAAGGGATAAGTGTCCATATCTATTGAACCAAGCAAGATAGAATCGATTTTGTATTTTGCAGATGATAGGTTTTATGTGTATATTAATCCACAAGCTGATCCAAGGTCTCTATCGCTAACGGTTCAATTTCTACGTCATACTGGGTGGGGTTAACCGACTAAAAGGGATAAGTGTCCATATCTATTGAACCAAGCAAGATAGAATCGATTTTATTTTTGCAGATGATAGGTTTTTATGTGTATATTATCCACAAGCTGATCCAAGGTTCTATCGCTAACGGTTCCATTTCTACGTCATACGTGGTGGGGTTAACCGACTAAAAGGGATAAGTGTCCATATCTATTGAACCAGCAAGATAGAATCGATTTTGTTTTTGCAGATGATAGGTTTTTATGTGTATATTAATCCACAAGCTGATCCAAGGTTCTATCGCTAACGGTTCAATTTCTACGTCATACTGGGTGGGGTTAACCCGACTAAAAGGGATAAGTGTCCATATCTATTGAACCAAGCAAGATAGAATCGATTTTGTTTTTGCAGATGATAGGTTTTTATGTGTATATTAATCCACAAGCTGATCCAAGGTTCTATCGCTAACGGTTTCAATTTCTACGTCATACTGGTGGGGTTAACCGACTAAAGGGATAAGTGTCCATATCTATTGAACCAAGCAAGATAGAATCGATTTTGTTTTTTGCAGATGATAGGTTTTTATGTGTAGTAGTAATCCACAAGCTGATCCAAGGTTCTATCGCTAACGGTTCATTTCTACGTCATACTGGGTGGGTTAACCGACTAAAAGGGATAAGTGTCCATATCTATTGAACCAAGCAAGATATAATCGATTTTGTTTTTGCAGATGATAGGTTTTATGTGTACATTAATCCACAGCTGATCCAAGGTTCTATCGCTAACGGTTCAATTTCTACGTCATACTGGTTGGGGTTAACCGACTAAAAGGGATAAGTGTCCCTATCTATTGAACAAGCAAGATAGAATCGATTTTGTTTGCAGATGATAGGTTTTTATGTGTATATAATCCACAAGCTGATCCAAGGTTCTATCGCTAACGGTTCAATTTCTACGTCATACTGGGTGGGGTTAACCGACTAATAGGGATAAGTGTCCATATCTATTGAAACAAGCAAGGATGAATCGATTTTATTTTTGCAGATGGTACAGGTTTTTATGTGCATATTATCCACAAGCTGATCCAAGGTTCTATCGCTAACGGTTTCAATTTCTACGTCAACTGGGTGGGGTTAACCGACTAAAAGGGATAAGTGTCCATATCTATTGAACCAAGCAAGATAGAATCGATTTTATTTTTTGCAGATGATAGGTTTTTATGTGTATATTAATCCACAAGCTGATCCAAGGTTCTATCGCTAACGGTTCAATTTCTACGTCATACTGGGTGGGGTTAACCGACTAAAAGGGATAAGTGTCCATATCTATTGAACCAGCAAGATAGAATCGATTTATTTTTGCAGATGGTAGGTTTTTATGTGTATATTAATCCACAAGCTGATCCAAGGTTCTATCGCTAACGGTTCATTCTACGTCCTACCTGGGTGGGGTTAAACGGACTAAGAGGCATAGTGTCATAGGATCTATTGAACAAGCAGGCAGAGTAATCGATTTTGTATGTTGCAGATGATATGTTTTATGTGTATTTTGAATCCACATGCTGATGCAAGCGTCCTACCGTTAACGTTCAATTTCTACGTCAAAGTGGGTAGGGTTAACGACTAAAAGTGCTAAGTGTCCCTATCTATTGAACCAAGCAGATAGATCGATTGTTTTTGCAGATGATAGGTTTTATGTGTACATTAATCCACAAGCTGATCCAAGGTTCCTAATCGCTAGCGGTTAAATTCTACGTCATACTGGTGGTTTAACCGATAAAAGGGATAAGTGTCCATATCTTTGACCAAGCAAGATATATCGATTTGTTTTGCAGATGATATATTTTTATCTTGTATATAATCCACATGCTGATCCAAGGTCTATCGTTACCGTTCAATTTCTACGTCAAATGGGTAGGGTTAACCGACTAAAAAGGAAAGGTCCATATCTATTGAACCAAGCAATATAGAAATCGATTTTTTTTTCCCAGATGATAGGTTTTCTATTTGTATATTAATACACAAGCCTGACCAAGGTCTATCGCTAGCGTTCATTTCTAGCA
>JARSSU010016275.1:0-10187 GCA_029619165.1 Eurosta solidaginis
TACCTGGGGGGTTACTGTCGGCTTCACAGCATGCGTACGGCAAGGCAGATCGACAGAAACGGGCTCTCCATTCGATTGTAAGCAAATGAGGGGTCCCTAGAACATAAGATATTCTCTGGTGCCTTTCTAGACATCGAGGGGCTTTTAACAATGTCTTACGGGGGGTAATCGAAAGAGCTCTGGTGGGTTTAAAAGTCGAAGCGGCTCTGGTTGAAGTTATAAGGCAAACGTCAATGCGGCAGAATTGTCGCAGCGGAGTGTGGAGGGGGCCATATTAGGAGGCAGGTGTACAGGGTCACGCACAGGGATTTTGTCTTTCTTATCTCCTCTGCTCTGGGTTGTGGTAGTCAACGAGCTTCTTGTGGATCTTGGAAACCAATGGTTGTTAGGGTGGTTGCCTATGCAGATGACCTCGCTATCCTAGTCGAGGCAAATTTCTGCACCCTGCGCGATGTTCCGCAGGGCTACCTGGATACTGCGGCTAGGCGGGCTGAATCATGTGTAAAAAAAAAAAAAAAAGGTTGGCGGTCAACCCGGGAAAAACAGATTGGTTTTTTCTTTACAGGATATATAAATATCCGCTTTCAGAACTCTTTCAGATTGGGGGGTACCGTTGGTACTTACTGACAGGGTTAAGTATTTGGGAAATCGCAAAAAACAAAAAAAAAAAGAAACAACGTCTGGAAAGAAGCGTCCTGGAGCCCAGGGCCAGGAGCCGCGGTGCCTTGTACTGCTGCAGGGGGCATCGAAAGAGATGGGGGCTCTCGCCAGGATAGTACTCTGGCTTTATGAAGATGTTGTCAAACCGATTCTGCTCTAGGGGGTGCTGGTCTGGTGGAAGCACTGACACGGCGAGCACTCCAAAAGGTTAGTGTCATTGGGGGGGCAACGGACGCGCTTATGGTACATTGCGCCTCTGAGAACACACCTACCTTGGCACTGAATGTCTGCTGAAGTATACATCCCAAAGCAATATTGCGGAAAGGCAAGCCGCGCCCGTCGTTGGTCAGGCTTCGTGATATGGGTTATTGCTTTCGGATTTCGTACAGTCTAGCCTTCCTTATATTTCGACTTTATCTCGGACAGGACAGACTATTGCTCCGATAGCCGCTCCTATGCACCTTTTCACCCCAGTCATTTCCCCGAGGGAGGATGGGAAGAGGAAATATCTGGGGCATGGGGCGTTAACTTGTTCACGGTGAGTCGAAGTTGGCCGGAAAAGGTTGGCGGGGGTCCTTTTGTCAAGAGCTTAATGTAAGCCGCAAGTTTAAGTTGGCTGATCCTAACAGTGTATTCCACGCCGAAGGAGTTGCTGCGATTAAGGATGCGGTGGATGAAAATGCTATCCAGCGCTACTACGGTTAGGGAATGTAACATCTACTCTGATAGCCAGCGGCTGTAAAGGCCTTGCGCTCAACCACTACAGTGCGATCGAGGGAGGTGGTCCTGGGAGTGCCTAGCCTCACTTGCGATTGCATCGCATTATTTTACAATTAAGATTATCTGGGGTCCGGGCCATAGTGTATTTCGGGTAACTGTCAGCGATCTCTTAGCCCGCATCGGTACAACTGAACCGGATGAATATGGCTGTAGGGATATTCCGGATTCCGCTAGCCAACCTGTGGATTGTTTCTTACATAGTTGGGTCTCGAGTCAGCTCACAACGTTGGCGGATAACACTACGTCCTGGCAGTGTAACAAATCGTTCTGGCCGCAGTGGATGGCTAGGAGGTCTGGCTGAAATCATTGGGTTCCCTAAGGCCTCACCTATCAATGGTCATTGGGTTTTGACAGGGCACTCTCCCATGGGTATCCATGCGGTACTCTCAATATATTGGGAAACTCCATCCTGCTGCAGCTGTATGGAGGATGATTGAGGTGGAATCTAAGTTCTGAATGAACAAGCTAGTAATATGGCAACTAGGATCAAAGAGTCATAAAATGCTGAGAACAGCATGAGACGATGAAACTCAGTTCATTGAGCTATCATAAGTTGGTTATTAAGCCAGCTAGGTGCAAGTAAGTAGATAGTGTTATTGTGTAGTACTTTATCATACAGGCCATTTTTCCATTATTCATGGTGTGAGTTTATGGTATTCAACAGTTTTGTGATTCGAACTTAGCGGTAAGTTGCAAAGAATCACGCAGAATTACAGTAATTCGTTACATATAGTCATTTCTGTTATTTTCTTTGGGACATACATATACTCCTTCAATCATTCCACTGCTTGCTATCCCCAACATTATGCTGTGCTCTTTGTTCCATATACTTGGCCTTTTTACTCTTTATAAGACCGTTTATACCAGCAGCTCTCTGTGAAGGTGTGGATTCATCCTTCACCTGTTTTTTGAGCTATCTATATCTCTATAATAAATAGTCGATAATAAGTTTATAATAAGTAAATATATATATATAAAAGAGTGTACATTTTGATTGTCACTCGTCATTAACTCGAGACGTCTCGACAGATTGCCATGAACATGTTTTTAGGGAAGATACAGGAGGAGAGATGATGTGTAGTTGATTTTGAAATCTCAATCGGTTAGCCATATATATATAAAATCACAATTCTGTGTGTGTGTGTTCGCGTAGGAAACGTATTCCCACATCATCATCCTCACTCAAATTTAGTTATGGGTTCCTTCAATCAACGGAAGGTTTAGGCTAAAAATAATTTCGATATATACAAAGTGCGTGGCACCGGTCCCATATCAAATGGAACTTGTATGGTAGGTATACAAAGCCAGCAAGGTAGAACATTGAAAGCGTGAGTATAGGAGTTATATGAGGTCCATCCTAACACCACCGAGCAAAATGCGATTGGAAAAAGGGGCGCGTAGCCACCTTCCAGTGACAATGGAATCCTTCAGTAGTTATACCAGCTCAGACATTGCGTCGATGCAGTACGGAGTTATATGAGGGTCCTCAAGCTACCACCAAAAAATTGCGTATTGGGAAAAGCAGTGGAACCTGCTCATTCAAATGGAATCTTTGGTACGGCATAACTTTGTAGGTATTACATAGCCAGACACATGTGAAATTCAGTAAGGAGTGTTCTTTGAGGCCATCCCGGTAACACCACAAGAGAAATATGGAATTCTCGCGAAAGAGAAGGGGGGCGTGCACACTCCACAAATGAATATATTATACGTCATATATCTGGATGTCGTAAGGTAGATAATTAAATTGTAAGGACCTATGTGACGTTAAGTCCTAAAACCTACTTCAGTAAATGTGGGAATGGGGAGAGAAGAACTAAAAACCATGGCTGCCGTACACAACTTAAGTTATTTTAACAGCGCTAAAGTGTTGACGCATGGTTGAGTTTAGCTGTATGCACTTTTGCCGTTAGTAATCTCCGCTGTTAAAAAACTCGATTTGTAGCTTCGTCTAGTATACATCTAGTATCTATCTATAAATCTATAAATAAAGTCGCTGAATGCCATGTATACACATAACTTCACACAGGAAGCTCCGATTTTAAAACGGTTTTATGCTTTTGAAGCTTAGCTACGTGAGATGGTACAGTTATATCATTGAAGATATATATTATAGGGGCGTGGCAAATTGCCAAAATGTAGTCAAAAAATCATAAATTTTTGTTTACACAGCTATAACTCATAAACGGATGGACGGATTTAAAAAATTCTACTTTTCAGTAAAACTTTGAAATATTCGCCTTCGATCTGCATCAAAAAAAATACTTGATTCCTTCTTATATCAGCCAAGTTGTTTAAACAAAAGTAACATTTTATCAAAAAATGCGTATGTGTGTTTGTTCGCTGTGAACTGTCCGCGCTAATTGCTTTTGAGTGAGGCTTGATGCGACACATACGTATCATACATAGAATTCGCTGCGTTATTTAACTTCGGGAGTACATTTATATGTATGGACTGTATGTATGTATTTTCATATCATATCAGCTTGACGCATATTTATGCTGTTTATGCGTTGTTGCCAAGTTAATGCAACATAAATGGTTAAGAATGCATACATCTCTTGAAAAATTACTCTTTCGTTAAAAATATTGAACATTTCCTTAAAATTCATAAAAAAAGTTAAATTGTTTGGTATTTTTGCATGTATCACTATCACTATCAGTACATAGTCATAAAACAAGTCGCTTTTCTGTCCCATTGCTTTTGAATGCTTAAACCTTTAAAAGTACGCCAACGGATTTTGATGCGCTTTTTTTTAATAAATAGAGTGATTAAAGAGGAAGGTTGTGTATGTATAATAACTTCCATTAGATAGTGGAGAAATACTGTTATTTTTGTGAAGTTTCTAATGTAATGTAAGTTATAAATATAAATATAGATATAACTCAAGAACGGATGAACAGATTTGGCTGAAAATTGGTGGAGGGGTAGCTTAGAACCAGGAGATAGACATAGGATCACTTTTTATCCCATTCCTGGATAGGGTCCTGGATAGGTTTCGTACCCGTGGGTGACTAGGGTCTCGGATATAGGCCAAAATGTGGACCAGGGTAGCACTAGGATGTGTTTTACATTAGGGATGTATCAAATTGAGCTGTTGATGTGTGCTATTAGTACACGAGGTAAGTTTTATATCGGTGGCGGACTAGGGTCTGCGCGTGATATGGCCAAAACGTGGACCTCCGGATGCACCTAGATGTGTTTTTACATTATGGGTATCAATTGAAGCTGTTGATGGTGATGTGACTTTAGTACAGAGTAAGTTGTACACCGCTGGGTTGACTAGGGTCTCGATATATATAGGCCAAGAACATGGGACCCGTATACCCCTAGAATGTGTGTGTAATATGGATATCAAACGAAGCTGTTGCTGAGAGACTTTAAAGTAATTTTTCATTGTGATTTCGATTTAGTCGCATCAACCTGGCAAACTGATAAATATGCATGCGAAGCCGAAATAAGACAGTAATTAATAATACCACAATACCTATTTACAACATACGCCCTATTCGATTTGCCTTAAATTGGTATATAAATTTGTCTATACCGGCCCTATGCTGCGCGTACCGTAAAATGTAATCGGCAAACAAAATTACCAAAAGTCGTAACCCCCAAATGTAACCGCGATTCTGAGTGTGTGAGACCTGTATCGGAGCAAAACTAATATTCATGTTAACCCTGGTGTGGAATTAATAGTGTTGTAATATATTGCTATATATTGTATTGTATTGGATTGCATTGTATGGTATTGTACTGTTTGGAGTGCGTGTGCGGAGACACATATTAAAGTACCTCAGTGAAATATATATATATATATAATTAGTGTGTTCTTATTTAATACAAAATGTTAGGTTGTTACATTGGCGACGACGAATGGGATCTGAAGTTGCGTTAATAAAAACGCATTATAATTGTATTTCTGTTTCATTGCAGGTACTGCATCAGCGTGGTGAATTTGACACGGTGTGGGCTCACACACACAATAAAGAGGACACTTCAATTTGCATATAGCACGCGCGCAAGAAAAACCAGATTTGATATTATTGAAGTGATACAGAGAAAAATGATTTATGTTGCAAAAGCAGCGCATTTAATTGTGTTTACATATATTCCATTGAACTGGTAATATGTTTTGAAAATTTAGACAAAAACGATTATTATCTAAGGTAGTAAATTTGTTATGTGTTGCAGGCCATTGATTGTGCATAGACGTACGCATTAAATTGCTTCTTTGAGATAATCATTGAATTGATGAAGAGATTCGAATTCTTAGCAGATGAGAGCAGCGCATTAAATTGGGTTTATATAGGTACATGAATATAGAACAATTTTATTGTTCATAGATTGTGAAAACTCACAAGCTTTGCATTGGAAATTATAGGAGTGCACATTGAATTGTGCGCAAGCGAACTATAATTTGGCGACAAGCATACAAATTAATTAAAATTGAGACGTTGCTTCGAAACTTCAGCACGAGTATTGTAACAAAGTTCTGCGTTCGGTGTACGACGTATTTTAAACCAAAATGACTGAATTCAAGCCGTTTTATGCGATAATATAGACAAAGCGTTACTGCGTAATGAGTGGGAAAAATGGTCCCGATCCTTGTCTCTATTCCTTTCAATCTGAAGAAATAATTGACCCTGTAAGCAAAAGGAACAAACTACTGCATTAGGGGGGCCCCAGTTGCAAGAAGTTATATTCAATATTCCGGGTGCTCTTGTGAGAGTTAACGAGAACACCAAAAATGATGTTTTTAATATATTACTGCGGAAATTGAATGATTTTTTTCTCACCCACACGTAATTCCACATTTGAGAGGCATTTATTTAGGAAATTATGTCCGTCAGAAGGAGAAGATTTCAATAATTCTTGTTGCGACTGAGACATCAATGTCCAAATGCGATTTTGGATCAACTAAAAATGAAATTGAAAGTAATTGCTTAAAGACAAATTAATTGATTCTTGGGCACCGTCTGATACTTAAAAAAGCGACTTCTTGGAAAACGAACAAAATTTAGATGAAGTTATTGGAAGCGTGCCAGGTGCACGAACACATTAACAAGTAGTCGCAAAGTATGGTGCAAAACCAGATGGTGAGACTGTCACAACAAGATATCGTTGAAGAAACCGACAAGAAAAAGATAGTTTCCATATGTGAATGTGGCAGATGCGGTAGGTTGGGACACAAATACTACGATGATAGTTGCCGCGCGCGAAAATCGAAATGCATGAAATGCGTCTGATATGGCATTCGCTAGGAAGTGTAAGACAAAGGGCCAAAAGCGTAAGCCGGGGGAATATGAGCGTGCAGCGCGCAAAAAAGCGTCGTTTCAAATCTTCCACTGTAAAATCATTGACGAAGAAACAGATTTATGGAAAATAAGTTGTTGATACGGGGTGTTTTAAAGTAAATTGTTACGGCCAAGAAGATGAATTTATTGAATGCTGCATTGGGGGGCATGCCATTTCTATGGTGATTGACTCAGGATCGCGTTTCACAACCTGCTCAGCCATGACAAATGGATGAGTTAAACGAGAAAAAGGCTGGTTTTATTAACGTTCGTACACAATCAGCGAATCAGTTCAAGAGCATATGCTGCGAGTCAGCTCCAAAGTCCTTTTCGTCTTTGAAGCACCGATAACTATTGTGGGCGATAAAGAATTAATTGCAAACATTTATGTAATTGAGAACGCGACACAATCCCTTTAGGTCGTGATGGACAGCAATAAAATTGCACGTTCTAAAACTAGGTCGAAACGTGATAGTATTGAAACTGTAAACCATTTCCCAAAATTAAGGATATCAAAATACCTTATCACTAGACCTTTCAGTGAAACCCATACAACAGCCTATGCGGCGAATACCCATTGCTCTGGAGGAGAAGGTTGAACGGAAATTAATGAAGCACTTAAACGAGGACATCATTGAGCCAGTGGTGGGACCAAGCCCTTGGATCTCACCATATTGTGATTGTCTTTAAGGAAAATGGGGAAATGCGTATGTGGTCGATATGTCGCAGGGCGAACCAAGCGGTTCTTAGGGAAAATTACCCATTGCCAACGTTTGACACGTTTATGACTAAATTAAGGGGCGCAAAATTATTTTCACGCTCGACTTGAAATGGGGTATCACCAGCTCGAATTGGATGATCCGTCAAGAGAAATTACAACATTCCATTACGCACAAAAGGTCTTTCCGATAGATTAATGTTCGGTATTAACTCAGCCAAGAATTGTTTCAACGAGTTTTAGAAGGACTATTATCTCCTTGTAAAAACTGTCTAAATATATCGATGATGTATAGTTTTCGGGGAAACAGAAACGGAACATGATGAGGCTCTGGGAAAAGTTATAGAAATTTAAAAAATAATTGCGTTTTATTAAATCATGAAAAATGTGTATGGCGAGCAAAAGAATTAAAGTTCCTGGGACATACTTGCCGATGAGGGTATATTACCAGACCAAGAGAAAATAAAACAATTCAAAGCTTTAGAGCACAATAGCAAGGAAGAGATTTAGAAGTTTCCTGGGCCTAGTCACGTATGTTGCAAATTTATCCCAGCATGGCTGATGATAACTGAACCATTGAGAAGCATACTGAAAACTAATTGTAACTTCATGTGGGGGCCACAACAACAGACTTCCTTTTATAAATTAAGGACGCTTCTTTCCAGCAACCAAAAACTGTCGTATTTCAATCCGAAACGTCAGACTAGGCTGATGCGGATGCGAGTCCCGTAGCTTTAGGAGCTGTCCTCATTCAGTTGACTTGAGTGAGTATCCACAGATAATCTCAGTCGCCAGCAAAAGTCTTTCAGATGTGGAGAAGAGGTACTCCAAAACGGAGAAAGAAAGTTTAGCTCTTGTATGGGCGGTGGAGAGATTCTATTATTATTTAACTGGTCTCGAATTTGAGCTTATCACTGATCATAAACCGCTAGAAGCCATTTTTAAGCCTACGTCCAAACCTCCGGCTAGGATAGATGAAGGTGGCTTACTGGCTGCAATCTTACAAATTTAAAGTAATTTATCGTGCGGGGAAAGAAAACATTGCGGATTCCATGTCGAGGCTTTGCAAAATTGAGAACACAAGCAGTTTGGAGAGAACGGTGACAAAATATATTTCATTATAATATCGCACTCAACTCCGTCTCCCTCACATCTCCGAAATTGCCAAGACGAGTGCCAAAGATGAAGAGATAAGAGCTACACTCGAATACATTAATACGATTCCTGGCCAACGGACTCAAAAAGTAGTTTTATACCCTTTCCGCCAGGAGCTGCTGGCTGGTGGTGAAATAATATTACGCGGGACTCGAATAGTATTCAAAGGTTCTTCGGCCGAGATTGTTAGAACTAGCACATGTGTGTCATCCAGGCGAATCAGCTATGAAACGGAGAGTAGAGAGCCAAGGTCTGTGGCCTCGTCGTTGACCGAGAAGTGGATAACTTTGTGAAGAAACTGCCGGATTGTTTGGTGGATCTCAAAGCACCTAGTTAACCCTAGCCCGCTGAACAGTACATGACGTTCCCGCTGCGTGTCCTGCATGTGGTGGCATGGACACAGATCTGGGCCGTTGTCCTAACAATGATTAGCATATTTGTGCTTATCGACCATGCTATTCTCGTTACAGGAAGTAACATTTGGTGCGTAAAAGTCGCTTCAGAAGCTATGTATCAACGTCTTGACTAAAGAATCTTTTGTCGCTCGGTATACCTTAGCATCGAGTCTATTGCGAGACAGACAATGGAGGACAGTTTGTGAGCAGTGAGTCAAAATTTGCGGCAAGGCACGACCAACATCGCTGTGATAACGACGACAAGCCGCCTATTGGCACAAGTGCCATAGGAGAATGTGGAAATATGACCGGTCATTGGTGAAGCGTTTGAAAATAGCAACACTAGCATAAACGTAATCTTATTCAAGAGATTCAAAAATTCCTGTTGATGTACAATGTGACTCTCACGAGCACCACGGGTTCACGACCGCCAACCCCAGATTTGTTTAATGGTAATATGGATATACCTGTTGAGGAATAGTGCGAGAAGATATGAATAGACTTCGGCAGCAAGAGATTTAGACACTATCAACAAGCACAAAAAAAGGAAGGATGTGAGTGGATAAGAAGAGACGAGCAAAGGTATCGAATATAGTACCAGAGATAGATTACTAGCTACGTAATGGTGGTCCTCCCCTCTGCAGCTGACACCAACTTTTGCACACGACCGAATACGAAGTCTAGAGTACAAACGTGAACGAAGTCAGCATAAGGAGCGTGACAAGACCGTTCGGGAGAAATATAAGTCACGTAAAAAAAGTACCATACGCTTTCAGCTGCAGTGGATGGAAACCGTTTCTTTCGACACCACCTCCAGAAAACATCGCTCGAACTGAGTCTTCCAATCAACTCAACTCGACGTCACCCCCCCTCGTGCAAAACACTTCAGGTCGAATTGTACCGAGAACGAGACGGAAAAATTCTAGTTCCGAAACCTCACTGCTGCTGTGGCACTGGTCGAAGAGCTGAGAGCCAGACACTCTACCTAACTTTTGTTTGAAGCTGCAAAAATAAGGGAGGGATGTGGAGACCTTTATCGGGAGGCAAAACTAAATATTCATGGGTAACCTGGTGTGGAATATAATAGATGTTGTAATATATTGGATTATCTTGTATTGTCATTGGATTGCATTGTATGGTCTTGTACTGTTTGAGTGCGTGTGCGGACGACACATATTAAGTAC
>JARSSU010016276.1:0-35516 GCA_029619165.1 Eurosta solidaginis
ACTTTCAGCAGTTGAACAATGCCATTATTTCGGGACCAGTTTATTATGTCTTTGTAAAGGTTACCATGCATATCAAGGAATCTTCGAGACACCTCAGATGTAAAAGCTTTTCTCCGCAATATTTATAAAAGCTTTGTGATATTCATTATATCATCTAACTCAATAGTCAGTGAAAAGACTAATGGTTCTATGCGAACGAGCGATCAACGTTTATTTCGGATGCAGTAGGCATTTCTTCAGATACTATCACTATTTCGACTATGCTCTGTACAAAAAAATTATGTAGCATTCGCGATATGATCTCATAATCGAGGCATGTTCGCCATGTATTATACTATCTTAGTTATTGTTTTTTGTTATCTGTAAGCTCTGCGAGGTCGTTCAGACACTCACAAACCGCTTCATGTTTCCGTTATTGATGTGAACTCTTTCTTCCATATACATCTTCTCTTATACTTAATAGTACTTTTGTATATTTCTCGTAACACACTGTATCATCCAGTATCCTGTTTCTGCTGGCATATTATATAGCTCAAGTTTTCTATTTATGGAGAGCTGTAAGCTCACGGTCATTCCACTATTTCTCAGTTGTATTTTTGTTCTCTTCACATATCGTCAGTGCTTGCATTACTTCAGTTCAGGGCTGTAGTTTTATTCTACGCCGCATACGCATAAAGCTAAAATCGCATGTCTTAGCTTATTTAAAAGGTTTCGGAACTATAGTATCCATGATGTATAAAAGTAGAGTAGCTCTCATTTGCAAAACTTGGTGTGTGGCACTTTGAAATTAATGTTTCATCATCCGAAATCTAGTACTCAACTGTATTGGTCCGACCTAACTGATCATAGTACTAAAGAGCAAGTCAATTTTGTGAGACGAGTTCTCTGTGGTTCTCGATATGAAAGAATTCTTGAATCATTGCCCTTTGTTCGAAAAACGTAATAAGGTGTTCGAGTATGTATGACGATACATTCATAGTGATGATAAAACATCTCCAATTAGGATAGTATTGTCTGATTCCTTGAGGTTTCAGTCAGGATTTCATCTAAAACGTAATAAGTCGGCGTCACTGCTACTCAGTGAGTGATAAAGTACACCAATTTGCCATTTTAACGCACATTTTTTGATTTATAATAATGCACCATATATTCATGTAATGGCTATATTGCAGACTATTACTACTAAACTCTAAATTTTGCATGAACATACATCCAAACACCACCCGTATGTCTACTATGGGAATCGCAACGAATACATTGTGTAGTGTCGGAATGTTTAATAGGTCGTGTACCATTATACGATCAGTTGTGCATGTTCTGCGCACCATAGTACATAGGTTGTGTTTTCTTATTTTACGACTAAAGCCGCTACCAGTCACTTTTGTTTGCTGTTATACTACAAACATTGAGATATATACATTCAAGCTATGCACCCACTACTCGATTTTGTCTCGTATGCTTTGTGGCTAATAAACCATCTTTTTTCCTGTGGATAAGTTTTGCTGATATACAGTACATGCTCTATCCATAGTATCATCGTTATCATCAAGCACAAGATTCAGGTGCTCTTATTGCCCTCATACAGTGATACATGTCCTGCCTCGGTTCCTTATCGCATGCGTATGTTTGTGTTCACCAGACATTTGGTGCACACTTCTCTGTCTGTACAGTCACTGGCCTTATGATGAAAGCCTTTGCATCTTACGAACAACAAAGTACGTGACGCATCATACACTATGCACCGTCGCAGCCTACATTTATCCTTTCTCCAGCTAGTATATCCGTGGAAAGCGTCTCTCACGTCCACTTCTAGTACTGCGTGTAATACCACATTTGAGCCCTTTTTCTTGTCATACTGGTTTATTAATTTTAATGTCCGTTTCAGAAAGACACGCATTTTGTCGTTTAATCTCTGCGCCAGTTCTTCACTATATATTTAAATTATACCGATAAACAACTTCGGTTTCACTTTCTTAGGGATCTTGACCTCATAGGTATTTTCCAGGCTAGTCTCGATGGCATTGTTAATATTTATCTCGTTCTCTGATCAGTTTTACGTATGCAACTAGCACTGTACCCGCTATGCCTAGTTACTATCACTTCGTATATGTTGCAGACTCTTATGGGTCTAAATTTGAATTATGGTCATTTTTTGTCCTTTGCGCATCTTACAGTTTGCTCATCTGTAAAGCAACAAAATAGTGTGTTCAAATTGTCAAAATCAGGTGTATTGGTGTTGGCTGCGAGTGGTATATGGAATAGCGAACATAAAACTTAGCCAGTTTTTGTATGTGTAAGTAAAATGTTGCCAATGTGTGGTTCATGTGAGTTTGCCATATCCTTTGACATCCTGCGCCATGCAATGCCATAATAGAAATCAGGTGATGAGATGAGCCAACCTGTACATAATTGAACCAGGTTCAGTTCATTGCACATTTTTTGTTTTCGCTGGTTATGCTTCAATAATTTTCTTATTTTGTCATCTGTGTTAGTTTAATTCGACACATACCTGCTTCATGCTCGCTTAAAGCCTTCTGCTATCTCCCGTATTTATTAACCGCTTTTAAACTTTTATCACACGATTCTGCTGCGTTGTTTGAATAGCTCTAATTCTTTCATGAAGCTGTTTCCAACGCTTGTAGACGATGCTTTATTTCTTTTTCGTTCTTTCTAAGTGCATTGTCAAATCACTTCGATATTCTTGCCGTTGTTGTCCATTGCTTCACTACCATTTGCATGTCTTTTAATATGTCATCTACCTATGTACATACTGTACACAGTCAGTACACATAGATCTTTAGCATTTCCATTCTGCAGTTTATTAATGCTGTATATGGTCCAACCCAGAACTTTGGTCAGGTAGTAAGATTACCACACACATCTTCCATCGTATATTGGCACTTCTCCACGTATGCGAACTTTTACACTTGGCACACTTTTTTTCCATTTTGGTTAAGTACTTGCATACATATATGTACATACAATTTATTGTGCATGTAGCCACGCACTAATGCAGGTGCCAAATGTATGCGTATGTCTGATTTTATATTCAAAAAATAGATTAATGTAGCTTTGTTTTATTTAGTGTCACAAATAACTTTCAAATTAGTTCCTGAGTCTCTATCTCTTATATTAGATTATGTTATCTAAGATTTTTATGAGTTTTACAATTTTAATAAATAACAAATTCAGGAGCAAAATTAACACGACCGTTCGTTTGTCGCGCCACTGTATCTGCATAGGTATTAGATCAGATATATTAATATTTCACTTATAATCATTTTGCTTTCACGTAATGTACATATGTTTTCACGCCGGTGGTACTTATAATTGATTTCTATCGTCAAACATATGAGGTTCTCAACTCATGTCTGCAACATGCGGCGGGCCTGGGGACGAGTGATCTACATGAGCGTCATGCAGCTCATCCAGCGATTCGTTTGCTTGATTTCGAGCAGGTCTGCGAAGGCGATTTTCGATCGGCCTAACCGCCATTCGTTGGGAGCAAGAGATTGTCTTTAATGCCGACGAGATCACCTTACTTAATGTTCGCTAGTCTTGGCGTTTCATTTGTAACGCGTGTGGAGTTCCTGCATGTATCAGTTTCCAGCGTTTGCTGAATTGGTGATGAATGTACCTTGGCTTTTGCCATTTGTTAACTAAAGAAAGGTTTTCACAGTAGCCAGGAATAGACAGAAGGGGGGCACCGCGTAAAAAAATTACCGGCGATAAGGTTTTAGTCGTCGGGTCCTGCGGGACATTGTGAAAGCGTTGGGGTTGAGACGTTTCTATGCGAGCGAGGAGAGTGTTGAACTCCTCATAAGTAAATTTCTGGGTTTCCGGGAAACCTTGGTTAAAGATTTCAAAGCTTTTCATGCTGCTCTACAATCCTCTTATCTCATAGTTGCTAGCGATGTACTCCGCGGCTTCCTGGGAGAAAAAATGTGGAAAACTACGTTGTAGGCTTCGTTGGGCTCCTACGAGTTCTTCACATATTCGGACATAATCTTGAGGGTATGCTCGGCGGCCACCCAAAACAAAAAAAAAAAAAAAAAAATCGACACTTTCCACATCTCACATCCCCCCCCCGTCCTCGCTCACACCCTCTCGCTACCCAACCCGCCGAGAAAACCCAAAACTGGCCTGCATATCGTGGAAAAGCATCTCATGTGATTGAAGCGACGGTTACACCTAATCACAGCACAGATCCCCGTATTCAGACTGGTTATGTATGCACTTAAGGAAGCCGACGTACAACAGATGACAGTCGGGGAGTGATGCACCGCCCCTTTACTAATATTACCACTGCCAGAGACCAGAGCGCCCTCAGCAAAAGCCTTCACTCAGTCTCCACGCAGTCGATATTAGCGACAGGGGCAAGAGTGTACCACTAAGTTAGCGCTAATCTGGTTACCATAGTTTCTGATATCTTCACAAAACATAATTTCTTGTCAGAATCCATGCATCGGAATATTGTTCTTACCTCCCTCGGCCAGCGCAAGTCAATCCGGCCATATACGCGCACCCCTGGAGGAAGACCCACACACAACTAAAACCCTCCTTGAAGCCAGAGACGCGAGACACCAGATATCCCGTGAGTTGTCGGATGTGATTTAGTAAGGTGCCTTTCATTGTATATCATCGCGTATCCCATAAGTCCACCTTTTACGGCAAATACTCGGCAACCACGACCCCTACCTCTTGAAGGCACCGAACTACTGTTCGTTGCGCCTGAGACCCGAGTCAGTCAATCGCCAAGCTACATTGTCGACAACCTTATCGCTCATGCCCACACACCGATACATCTTCTCCAGCGGATTAAGAGCTGAGACCATCATTGCCCAGAGACCCTTCTAAGCATCAGCACGGTGACCATGAAACCGGTCCCAGAAAAGTCCTGATTTTTGCAGTGAGGTACCAAGTCATGGCCCTCTATCCGTCGTTGGTCTTGATGGTCGAGTCATTATGAAATGGCTACGCACTATTGACACGAGTCCATGAACATTCATCAAGTTGGGGTCGATATCCCGAGTGGCCATTACTGCTGGAAGCGTCTACAACACGACATCAAGGGCATCATGAAGTCACCACGGCAGGTTCGCGAGACATACGTATTTCGCCACGACTGATCGAGCGTGGCTATTTCAAAGCCACGCCACCAAACAAGTACCATCCCAATGCCAAAGCCTAAACCAATACTTCAACTGGTGAGCATGCACCCAGAAAGTAAAGAGAACAACTTAACGAGAAACGGAGCCACCAACTGCCGCTTCTCCATGCACTGATGTCACGACATATATTTCCGACGTGACTGCGAAGCATGCAAAGCGGAGGAGGAAGTCGAAGCAGTACCACAGAAGACTATATCGCCAAAGCCAGTGTATAGAACGGGGCTATCTCTACATTTTGATAAAGTAACAGGTGAGAGGAAAGAGGACGTGATATTGAACCATGTAGGAATAACGCAGACGCAGGCACCTCTTGTCAGAGGCGTCGCACAGAGAATCCGTGTATATGCGTAGGATGCACTACGAGTAACTACCTAACCCACGTAGGGAATTGTCCGTCTCCAATGGCTAAGAGCGGAGAATATCGCTACCTCTATAGCCATGTCGATTTTTGCAGGGGAGAAATTAGTTCGGATCAAGCTAGAAGGAGGGACGATACTCTTTTGAGATACTAGGTGCGGTCACCTGTAAACGTTGGCAAAAAACTGTCATAGTTGGGATTATCGAGGAAATCGCGTTGACTGTACGCAATCTATTACACGCGATACAATCGTGGCGAACGAATGATCCGAACTCGACAGTCAGTACTGACCGGAACGTGAATTTTGTAAATCGCCTATCTGAGAATAACACCGCCTTTGTGTATCATGCATATATGTACGTGAGCGATAATTAAAATTGCATTGTTGCTATATGTACTAGTCCGAACCATAGCTAGACGCGTTGTTTATAGCTGAGTTTATATTACTCTGAATGAAAGTGGAGTAATTTAATTGGTCTTAGGAGAATGAGCGCACTCAAACCTCAAGGCCTTTCGTCGTGCTAAGTGTGTTCGGTAACTTTTCCTCTTCCCTGTGTGGTGTTTGTGGAGAACTGACCTCATTAAAGAGAATTATACACAAGAGAAGGAGTTTTTATAATGGAATCCAACCTGACTTACGAATCCATCTGCATGTGAAAACGTCTTGCACTTCACGCCAATATCACCAAATTCATGTTAACAGGGTGTAGACGTAACAGAAAAAATTCCTCTTAACGCTTTCTCTGTCGGCTGTTACCAAAAATTCTTGTTCAAGAGCAAATATATGCAAATTTTAATTCTCTGATTTTTTGTAAAAAAATAGATGATTGGTATTGTTCACTTGTGAAATGAACTGCCCCATCTAAGTAAGGATCCTTCAGGAGATAAATATCAATAGCATGTTCGGTGCAGAAGTAAAGCACTGTAATCAATCTATTTTCTTCTTATTATCAACCTTGTGTTCACAAACGCGCCGATCATTTAATTCTATTATTTCAAATATTGGTACCCATCCAATCATTACCATGAATCAAAAGAAAACGTGCCCAAATTTTCCCAAAACAGCCGATCTTTCAACCAGGCCATCAGAAAAAATCGGAACAAGATATCTGCTCCACATCAGCTAAAATTTAGAATATCGAATTCATCGTTGTCATCATTCCTCATCTGCACGACTAATTCTCATGTACCGTCCTACCCATTTGCAATACAATATGATACAATTTTATTAATAATGAATTTACTCATTAATATTGGTCTTGATCATCTCCTCAATCTCGCATACAATCTGATTTTTCACTCTTCCCTCTCTAAGCCCATTCAGACCTATTATTGAAATCGTATGGTATGGGTTAAAGTGCCTTATGCTGAGCAGCACAAAACTTTATCAAACTCTAGAGTTCGAACTACGCGTCGACTCCATGAATCCTATTTTATTTTTGTATTTCCTCTCTGCTTTTGGTGTGGAAAATAAATCAAAAAATCAATAAACACAGTTTCTTTTATAAGCTACAGAAAGGCACAGAAAATTTGAAAAAAGAGCCAGATTCCACCACGGCCATCATAAAAATATTGTACGGGTTACTGGATAATATAAATTTTCATTTGGCATCTCTAATGAATGCTGCTAAGTAAAAAGTACTATACGAACCATAGAGATAATGGGGATATCTCCTTTTGTACAACATAATAAATATGTTCCAAGTTAGAAATTATTATATATGTCCCACGCCATTCACTCACCATTCACCACCTCACTAGATGAAAATCATGCGTATAACCACCTGTTAGGCTATTAAGATTCACAAGCTAGATGTCAAAGCTGTGTAGCAAGTACATTGTTGTAACGATTTCGTTGGTTCGAAGCCGCTCCAGTTGATATCTTTTTTTTTTTTTAGCTGAAATTATAAAAATGCTGATGATATAGCCAAAATTTTGCCGATAAACGCGTTTTCTTCAATATCAAAGAAAAATTGTTTGCAAGTTATAAGTCGAAAGCTGGCATGGTAATAGGCGACCATAAAAGAGCAAATGTCGCTAAATATGCAAGCATTTTTCACTAACTACCCCCCCCCCCAACCCCCCCCCCCAACACCCCCCCCCTAACATGCCGCCTTCGCTCATCCACAAGCACAAAAGTCAAACCAGAGACAAAATTAGAGTTGGGTCGTTTCGTTCTGAACTGTCAATTGACCGGGTCTCTCAACGAACAAGTGAATAGATCTTCGATTTCGGTTCTATTTGTTCTTTTAGCTCATTTGTTCTTTTAGTTTTACACAAAGCATGCTGCATACATTATTGTTGGCTTTTTCGCGGGTGCAAGCAGCAGGAACAATTTGCTGAAAAAAAAAGAACAAATGAACAAAAAGAAACAAACTTGTTCGTTCATCAGAAAAAGAACGAAAGATTCCGAATCTCTAAATGAACGAAAAAGCACAACTCTAGAAAAATATTAAATTTTGATTTTGGTCGATTACTTTACCAACACATTCAAACAATTCATCGGCCCCGTACATATAGGCCCAAACTAACAACACAACCTTAAGATTCGGCGAGGAAATCTTACATATCCCGCTACGTCATATGGTACATGGTTAAGTTATTGCATTTCGCATCATCTAGAATGCTGCTAAGTAAAAAGTACTATACAACCAAAGAGGATAATAGAGCTACATATCTCCTTTGTACAACATATAAATTGTTTCCAAGTTAGAAATTTACGTTAGTTATATATATGTCCCACGCATTCACTCACCAATCACCACTCACTAGATGAAACCATGCTTAATAACTGCCTGTAGGTCTCATAGTAATAAGCTGTATGTGGCGCAGCTGTTCCATGGGCAAGTGAATTGTTATAGGATTTCGTGTGTTCGAAGCCCTCTCCAGTTAAAAAAAAATCCTTCTTTATTTTTTTTTTTTTAGCGAAATTATAAAAATGCTGAATATTGCGCCAAAATAGCAAAAATGTGTCGATAAGCCGCGTTTTCTTACAATGCAATACCAAAGCAAAATTTTTGCGAAGACTATATAAAAATTTGTCTAAAACCATTTTGACAAAATAAAAGCTAACCAAATTCAAAACCCAAATAATTGTGATATACTTTCAATTAGCTAGAAATTTTCTCAAAGCTTAAAAAGGGTATTTCAAGACCATTGAAAGCTGGCATGGTAATAGGCGACCATACAAAATAGTAATATGCAAACAATTTTTCCTAAACATTCCATACCCGCCTTCGCTTCATCGCCAAGCAGAGAAGTCAAACAGAGACAAAATCTTAAAATTTGATTTTGTGTCCGATTTCTTATTACCAACACATTCAAACATTTCGTCCGGCCTCGTAAATATAGGCCAAAACTAACCAACCTAGAATTTGGTGAGGAAATTACATTCACGCCTAGTCTCACCCACAAAATCACAAACATAAGAGGAAAGAACAAAAATCGAAGTCAGACAATATTTCAGTTATCGACTGGATCCGCTACTAAAACACATTCAAAGTTTTCATGCTGGCCTCGTACATATAGGCCAAAAACTACTACAACCTACAGGAAAACTTTCATTCCCGCCACTACACCTTGTCCAAAAGCAAACTTATAAGAATTAATTTTTTCAAAACATGTGAAAAAAATCCAATCTTCCTTTCTTGTCTGTTAAAGTGTTAAATCATGAGCAAAAAACAATTTTTTATTACCAGGCACTCATAAACAATTGGCGCGTGTGTGAAATGTATGAAAATTAGTATTTTGGCTTTTCGTACGCACATATGCCATTCCCTATTACGCATGAGGCTATACCCATACAAAACTTCTATATTTCCATTTCTTTTGCTATTTCGATGTTTCGATAGAGAAGAAAAAAAAAATCTTCTTTTCCCTCGCCGCCTTCACCTTACTATAAACAAATAAAATTAATGAAAAACCAAAACTTTTTACAAATAAGCTTTTATATTGTTGGTGATAAAATTAACTAAAAAGTAAACAATAAATTGACTCTAAAGAAATATAACACTTTATAAGTTCATTGTAAGCTTAAACGATAATTAGGCTTTTTCGTCTGCGACAAAAAAATTCTATATCGTACATAATTATATATTTTTAACATTAAAACTTTACACCTAAATTATTAAATCTTACAGTTTATATCAAAGTCCAAATTGTTCTAATAAAAAACGTGTTAAATTTTGATGGTATAATTAAGAACATTTAGGATCTCATTTTCTTGCTATCGCAATGTAACACGCTTTTATTAGAACAATTAGGACTGTGATATAAACTGTAAGCTTTAATAATTTAGGTGTAAAGTTTTAATGTTAAAAATATATAATTATGTACGATATAGAATTTTTTTGTCGCAGACGAAAAAGCCTAATTATCGTTTAAGCTTACAATGAACTTATAAAGTGTTATATTTCTTTAGAGTCAATTTATTGTTTACTTTTTAGTTAATTTTATTAACCAAAATAATAAAAGCTTATTTTTAAAAAAGTTTTTTTTTCTTTAATTTTATTTTTTACTTTTTAGTTCGTTTTATTAACAAGTAATAGAAGCTTGTTCTTAGAAAAGCCTTTTTCTTAAATTTAATTTAAATATGATTTTTTTTTAATTTTTAGTAGAGTAAAATATTGTTTAAATTAGTTACGTAAACTTTACTTAGTTATTTGTAACGTTTCTCATTCTATCCATTTCTTTTAATGCATCAACATTAGAGGGTTTCTTCGAAGTCAACTTTGAACAGTCAAGTTCTTCGATTCGAATACCTGCTAAAGACCTAACTCGGCTTTTGACAGAGAGCACATATAAAATTGTGTCAAACAGTGTTAACTAACTTAAAATCATATTTTATTGTGACTTGGCCTATGTGGCGTTCAGTTTACAACTACTCATTGCAGATCTCTGCTCTGTGTGTTAAATCTGTTTTAAAATAATAGCCGTATTTTTTTTTACACGTAAACGTCTATACGCTTATAATTTATATGGACTGCTAAGCGCCAAACTTTAAATACACCTCTGAAGTTGCTGCGCATAAAATGTGTACTAATAAATTCCAATACGCATTATACGCAGATGTAACTGAAATATGTGTTTTTGTTTCACCCCCTACACTAATTCTATGTATTCTATGTGTGTCCACAATTCATCGCAACTGATTTAGCTATATGTTATACACAGGCATACAACAGAGGGTCGTGTCTCCGCTTTTCGGTACACGCTGTAGCTGTAGCTAGTTGTTTAACCACTGCCGCTAGATGGGTCTCCTAAGCATTATGTAAGCGAGGATAGGCGTTTTTTTCACGCGCAAACGTAAACCTATACGCGTGTATAAAAAAACACGGCTAATATTCCAACTTTCGCTTAGCTAAAATTCCATCGCCAAAAATCTGTAAAACAAAATCAAGTGCGCAGAAAAGTATGCAACACTTACCGATAAGAGCCTAACCGCGTTAGCGTTCGTTGTATCACAGAATTTTTACACTTTGAAAATGACGGCTGTTGTTTGCAAGGTTGCATTCCTTTGAGTGTTCGTTTTCACCATCTGGATTAACAAAGTCATGAGCCTGGGCATTCGCGCAATTTTAGTGATGTAAATTGCATGGCGCCAGCGCCAATGCGGTGCCAGCTCAATGGTAGCTCATTGACGAAATGACTCCAAGCGAATTTTTGACGCTACTTAGTAGTGAGTGCGTAGTACATTTTACTTGCGCTATTGAGTGAAACGACTTTTGTGTGTCAGGCACGAGTTTGGTGTTATTGGCGCTACTGGCAATGATGACACTGAGCTGTTGACGGTAGCGCTGGTAGTTCAGATTTTGAATCAGAGAAAGAATTGATGACCCGTGTAAATTATTATGGCTTTGGCCGTGTAAATTATTATGGTGTATTTGTATATTTTAGATTTAATGCACAATTAATATGTGTGTGTTTGAGCGGCCAAATAATAACAGTAGTATTGCTAAAGTGCTGATTAGTTGATGGAATGTCGCTAATTTCCTAGCGATGATCAGCAGATTGTCAATATTTCGTTCAACGGACGCGCGAAATTGCCACATCTGCTCAAATTTTCCAAGATTTTCCATTCTTGATTTAACTTAAGCTGTTATGCCAATATTTTTCAGCCAGCTTTTTTCAAATAGGTAATTTTTCCAAAAGCAAAATAAATTACAGAAAAGATTACAGAGTTAAACAGCCTTAAAAATTCAGCTATGTTGGTTATACACAGAAATACAACAGAGGGTTGTGTCTCCCGCTTTTCGCAAGCGTTGAGATTCACCACGCGTGACACGCGTGATTCACCACGTCCAAATATCACAATCCACGGATAGGTACCGGCGGGTTTGTATGGGACTTAGGCTGTTATGCCAAAGTAAATACAAATCTTTACCGATAACTGTGTTATCGATTAATTTATCGAATTCTAACAAAGTAATATTGCATTGTCATCGGAGTTATACATGTGTGCAAAATTTCAGCTCAATCGGACACCGGGAAGTGTATCAAATTTAACTTGCAAGATTCCATTACAGACAACAAAAGTGAAACTAAATAAAAGCTTATAAATAAAAATACAAAAGCGAAATATTTTGAGGTCGTTCGCCACTTGCAAGCGCAATGTATAGATTGGGTCGTTTCGTTCGTTTGAACTTGTTCAATTGGCGGGTCTCTCAATGAACAAGTGAAACTAGATCTTCGATTTCGGTTCTATTTGTTCTTTTAGTTCGTTTACCTAATGTTATTCTTTCTCTCTTCTCCGTCACGAGCATTGTTAAATTCATACATATGTACATACGTAAAAAATTCACAGTGAGCACTGATATGTCGCTGATGATGCCACGTATGCGGATATGTGTGGATGAGATTTATGAAAAAACATCGTGGGTAAGAAACTATTAGTAGGACATTTATGGTGCATATTACAAGTTGGCTCGTGTGACGCTTGTCAATCTTCCTGATCTTGCTGTCGAAATGTGTGGACACGTTTTTTGTTTGAAGCTTAATTAGTTACATGAGGTTTGTGAGATAGATTAACTGTGATTTATTCATAACACATTAAAGTATACCTACACAAAGCATGCTGCATACAAATCCCCCTATACTTGTTGACTTTCTTTCGGTGGAGTATGAGCGGCACGTGAACATAATTGCTTGAAAAAAAAGGAAGAGATGAACAAAAAGAACGAAAGAACCGAATCTCTGAATGAACGAAAAAGTGCAACTCTAGCAATGTTATTTGTAATTATACATGGTCAGTTGATCAGGTCAGAATAAGGTAATCAAAGATTTGAAACGCAAAATAGTCAAAAACGGAAAAAATTGCCAAAATCTGCGGAATTTTCTATGAACTTGACATTTGCACTTGTTAGGGTAGAACTAAAAGGGCTATAAACTGTATACTTGAAAATATTATTTCAAATTACAGAAAAAATGATATAATTAACAAATATAATAAGCGGTAATAGTCTAGTTGAGGGGTCGACTGCTAATACGCACCAAAAATATCGAGAGAGTGTCAAACGACGCGTATTAATCTCGAGAACAATAATCCGATGCGGAAAAGAAAAATTTATTTCTGTCCGGAGATTTGCATTGAAGTTGGCGATTTCCATGTGGTTGTTGTTGTGTTTGTACCCCAAAAAAAATTGTGCATCACCGTGGCGGTAGCCACGGTTATACCACACACCGGACTTGGCATGGCGTAGCCAGGGTTATTTTTTATAATCGCGGCCGAAGGCCGCCAACGCAGAAAGGTGTTCTGCGCAAAAATACTATGGATCCGACCCCCGGTTTCGGAGGTACCCGCGGGTCTTTTTTCGGTTTTTCGTTAATATCTTTTGAACGCGTTAAAATTTTTATTTTCCGCCTTCGGATTATTAATACTGATGTCAAGACGCGTCGTTGACACCTCTCTCGATATTTTTGGTAGCGTATTAGCAGTCGACCCCTCAACTAGACTATTACCTAATAAGCAAAATGACATAGACTTTTCGGCTTTTGCCTATCGAAAATTCATAATTCGATATTTTAAGGGATTTATAAAAAAAAAAAAAAAAAAAAAAAAGCTTCATTGAGGCCGAACCTGAAGTACTTGCAGATTTGAACGAGTGCCTAACAAGTGCACAATCGTACTATAATTCCTAAGTGTCTTTCTGCTACTTAGAACTGGATATACGATTGCAACGCCACAAGGCCATTTTCAATTGATTTCATTTACCATTGAAATAAGATTTTTTACCTTTTTAAAAATTTCTAAATTATATTAATTAAATTCAAATTCATATTAAATCATAAAACATGCAAATATATTGCACAAATAACAAAATTTAATATAATTAATTATCTAAATACCTAATTCCACAAAGAATCATCTTAAAAAGAAAATCCAGAGAAATTATACACCAGCTGAAACTGTTGACAGAGAATTTTCATAGCTGTAACTGGTAACATTGAAATTGGAATTGTGTGTGGTGAAGTGGCAAAGACGGTTTCACATGCAAAAAAAGTTGGAAATCTAACAAAATATCCTTCTCATTGTGTATAAATTTATGGTAATAATAAGAAAAAATAAAAAACCACCTAACCTTTGACTGGTATTAAAAAGCCTACGGCTTCGTGAGGTTAATAAATTTTAACTCGAAATGATAGGAGTATAATAATAAACACTGCCAAAAAATTAATCAGGACGTATTCTCTCTATCAGCGATATATAATCCCCGCAAAATATAAAGCACTCTATCAAAAAATACTTCAAACAGCGAGTTTCGATCCACGTTGTTATTGGTGTATATCCACCATGTTTACGCTACGAATAAAAACATAAGAACAACCATAAACCAAATATATAAGACTGCCGTATTCGCTACCTGGTTTGTTACCGAATAAAAAATTCAAACATAAACTAGACAAGAGAAAAATTCAAATCGCGTTCCAGTATAAAAATACCCTACAACAAATATACAGCAATACAAAAGCAAAATCGAAAAATACGGAGAAAAACCGACGTTAATATACAAAATTAAATTAATGGTCGACGGGTCCCACTCATGCAACAAAGTATATGGGTACTACTAAATCAAAACTAAAGACAAGGATTTCCGCCACAAATCGAACATCAAAAAATCGCGACACTCTCTTAACGGCAACACACGATACGGCTTTATCGCAACATTGCAAGACACGACACTCTCCGGACGTAGAAAAATGTTTCCAATATTGCCAGAAGTAAAAACAAAATTCCACACGCGGTACACTTTCGAAATGCTACATATTATTGTTCCATACACCTAAATGGGACATTCCGCATGAATTTTCAAAGAGCGACACCGCACACATCGCGTCCGCATACAGGCCGCATTGGTAATGACAGAGAAGTTAGCAACAATAATGCTGAGGGTGTCCATATAAGTTAATATATACGGGATGTTGCTGCCCCTAGCAGATATTTTGCTGTTTTATATTACTCGTGTCATTATTTGTATAACCATCTTTGTTTCTCTGTTATGATATTATCTGTTCTTACTGAAATTTTTAAATTTGTCGACCCAACGGTGCATTCACAAGTGTCTAGTATATAGATATGTTTGTGCATGTATGGTTTTTATAGAAACAAATGTATTTTTACAGCCCTGAAGATGATTTCTAATTGCAATCGAAATATCGACAAATACAATAAATACAACATATATTGGTATATTAATTGCCCATTTTTTATTACGAATATATATGTGCTGCCGTAGAGCTCGGAAAATTCTCTTTGATATAAACTTTGAAAGGCCGACAAATAAAAAATAAAAACAACAACAGTTAATTTACAGTCTCAAAATATTCCATTTTCATAAAACGTAGTTCAACATATAATAATACTACTATGAAACCTAAAAAATAAAATTGTACTTCCATGATATCCAACGAATACTGAAGAGCCGAATCTAATGAAATAGACTTGTGCATTACACAAAAATTGTATTTTTTAAATCTCTACCAACTTACAGCGCGTGCCATTGAAGGCATCCATCGGATATACTGCAATCGACGGCTGAGGGGAATATCGCCACGTATCTCGGCTGTCAGTTCGAGAAACGCCTGAGCTGAGATGTTTTTCAAAAACACCATATTTCAATTTTCTTTGAAAATGACCTATCTCAGAAATCGATTGAACAAACTCCCAAAAGTTTTTCCATAAACGTCCCAGCTTATGTCACAAATTTATTAAATTTAGCTGAGATAGGAGACGTTTTGAAAACAGGGTTCTGAAAATAGGAGCGTATCCAAAATTTTATGGATGGGCGTTTTTTTGAAACGGCGGCAGAGATTTACGGCGATATTCACTCAGCAGTCGAAAAATCCGATTATACAAGTTTTTTGACACGATTCCCATCAATAAAGTTAAATTTGTACATAAAATGTAGAAGTTCTTTCGAAGGTACATAAGTACTAAAAAATCACACATTTTTTGGTGAAAATTTGGAAAACTTATTACAGAGTGTGCTTTACGTTTAATTTCAACATACATAAAAACCTTAATTGTAGGCATTGTTAGCAACTTAAAGAACATAGTCAAAGCAGGCAAATAAAAAAAAGTGGTAGATTTAAAAAAACAAAGTGGTAGGAGTGGTAGACCGGATTTTAGCCTAAATATTGGTAGATCTACACTATAATGGTAGAGTGACAACATCGGATACAGCAGTGATGTACTAGTGGCTATGGTACAAAGGTTGATGAGGGTTCTACTGTTAAAAATAGTGCTATGAACGTTGAAAACAACAAAAATAAATGTCTTCAGTACCAATAGACTACTAACAAGACAACACCACAGCTGTTGTCTCAAAACCATTGAGAATAACTCTGTTAAACATTATGCTAGAATAGTGGTAGAGCATGTGCTTGGTTCTCAAATCACAGGATAAATAACTCTAAGGTACATGTATGGATGGCGCTGGAATAAACAACTAATGTTATAACAAACAAACATAAATTTACAGATAGCAGTAAGCAGCCTAGCACTGTCGGTTAGATTACCACACGTCGCACCTGGCTTTATCAAGCTACTTCTACGTTCACATTCTACATCTAATTGTCTACGTCTTACACCTTTGCGCTCGAAAAGATAGCACTGAAGTTTTCAAGAGTCGTATGCCAAAGTTTCGTTGGCTCTAATGCTAATAAAACGAGTGGGAGTAGTTGGAAGATTTGGCCTCACTATAGTCATTTCAGCGTCAAGTTTCTTTCTAATGATATTATAGCGTGGGGGTGAGGGGTACCTGGTACGGCATCTGCAAGGGCTGATCGCGTCTAATTTTTCATGCAAAGGGCTGTTAAGAAAGATACACTTGTTGACTCAATAACAAAGTAACTTTAAGCTTGGCGTTACTAATGCGTTTATGAGAAAATTTTATCGCAGACTTGTGGCCTTGCTGGTGTGAATGTTCGCCCTTTACGGTTTTCATCAAAAGGGAAAAGAAACTCCAGTTCACCTAGCTCCAGCAGTATGAGAACATAATTAAGAAAACAAGCTTTAAAGTGTATTTCAAAAATGCTTCTGGTACAGGAATAAATCGCACATTTTGAGAGCATCTAGTTGCCAATGGGAGTACGATATTTTGTCAATGTTGAATCCTGGCTTACTTGGAATTTCTTCGACGCTGCGTTCTTCGATCCCCCCCCCCCCCAAGGCTAATTTCAGCGCGTATTTTCGTAAGGACAGGGCTATTGTACTTTAAGACTGGGCGTTTCAAGGGGGCCACCGACAATAAAAATGGCGTATATAATGACGTCTGCTTCAAAATACGGCAAAGTACATAATGCCTCCTTATACAATGCGCATGCTCTAGCGCACCTAGTAATTCTTCCAGAAAACTTACCATCCTTGACCAGTCTGAGTCTTCATATTTTGTCCCGTGGTTCTCCACATTTTCTGGATATATATCTGGTGCATAATAAATACCGCGATCAGCTTGGAAGAAAATTTCAAAGCTCCTGCGTTCGATAATCACCACCTATCCACTAGCCCGACCCTCCAGCAGATTCTTATTGTTAGGGGATTCACCTTTGTGATATTTCTTGGTCAGGCAGTAAATAAAATTTCAGACCCCCTAAGCGTCAGGCCTATTACCTAATAATATACTCATACACAACAGAGGCCTACGCACTACGACCGCGTCCTCTTTCTCCGACGCGATGATTTGCCACCCGCCGCGCTAACACATCATCATTTCTTACCTTCCAGTCCACTCAGACATCTACCACCATGACAACACGGGTTCTGAACCCTCTCCATTACTACCAGCCGCAATATCCATCCAAACAGGTGCAGTTACAACAATACACGCAGCAAGAGGTGTCAATGACACTTAGAGGCACCGGACGAAAAGCTCCACATCCACTTGCTCGACCCTCCCGCTCCCTCACCGTCCATCCTATGGACCTATCCCATTCCCCGTCGTCGCCTAGAACCAAAGAAGAGACCCAGTCCCTCCCCCCCCCCCTTCGCGCTAACCCCAAGCCCAAGGCAATATAGCATAGTGAAGATATATAGTTAAAGTACATGTTGTTGTGAGAGGACGATGTATTGATTGACATATGCGAGTTGCTGAAAAAACTATTGATTTGATACAAATTTACGACTTACGATATATCTATAACGTATGACTCAAAGACTTAGTAATATTATTAGGTAAATAGGCCTGACGCAGATTAATTATGAAGACCAAGAAAATATCACCAAAGGTTTGAAATCCCCTAAAACATATAAGTGATTATCTCCCTAATTATTTAAAAATAGAGACTATATATTGTTAACATGAGCTTTGTAATTCTTCCAAGCTGATCGCGGTATGTTATGAACCAGATATAGAGATCCAGAATGTGGAGAACCACGGACATTGACGCAGATCTGGTCAAGGATGGTATCAGAATTATCTAACCTATAAGGGAGGCATTATACTTGCGTTGAACAGCGATTAGTACGCCATCCCCCTTGAACGCCCAGTCTTAGTACAATCCCTGTCCTTACGAAAACGACGAATAGCTTGGGATCGAAGAACTCAGCGTCGAAGAAATCCGAAGTAAGCCAGGATTCAACAATGACAAAAATATCGTACTCCAATTGGCAACTAAATGCTCTCAAAATGTGCGATTTAGTCCTGATACCAGAAGCATTTTGGAATACACTTTAAGCTGTTTCTTAATTATGTTCTCATTACTGCTGGAAGGCTAGGTGAACTGGAGTTGCTTTTCCCTTTGAGGAAAAAACGGAAAGGGCGAACATTCACACCAGCAGGCCACAAGTCTGGCGATAAAATTTTCTCATAAACAGCATTAGTACGCCAAGCTTAAAGTGACTTTGGTATTGAGTCAACAAGTGTATCTTTCTTAACGAGGCCCTTTGCATGAAAAATTTAGACCGATCAGCCTTCAGATGCCTTACCAGGTAGCTATAATATCATTAGAAGAAACTGACGGCTGAAATGACGATAGATGAAGCCAAATCATTCCAACGACGTCCCAACTCGTTTATTAGCATTAGAGCCAACGAAATTTGGCATACGACGCTTGAAAAACTTCAGTGCTATCTTTCAGCGCAGAAGGTGATAAAGATGCAGGCGTAGAAATAGATGGAGATGTGAACGTAGAAGTAGATGATGATAAGCCAGGTGCAGAAGTTGTAATCGAACCGACAGTGCTAGGCTGCTTACGATATATGTATGTATGTTTGTTGTTTGGTATTACATTGTTTTTATTACCAGCGCCATCCATACAGGTAACATTAGAGTTATTAGCCTGTGATTTAAGAACCGAAGCAAATGATCTACCACTATTAGCAGAATTGTTAACAGAGTTATTCTCATGGTTTGAGACACAGCTGTGGTGTTGGCATTGTTAATAGCTATTGGTACTGAAGAATTATTTTTGTTGTTTTCAACGTTCATAGCACTATTTTAACAGTAGAACAAGCATCAACATTTGTAGCCATAGCACACGTAGTAGCACTGCTGTATCAGTGTTGTCACTCTACCATTATAGTGGTAGATCTACCAATATTTGGGCTAAAATCCGGATCTACCACTCTACCACTTTTTTTTAAATCTACCACTTTTTTATTTGCCTGCATTTGACTATGTTCTTTAAGTTGCTAACAATGACCTAAAATTAAGGTTTTTATGTATGTTGAAAATTAAACGTAAAGCACACTCTGTATAAGTTTTCCAAATTTTCACCAAAGAAATGTGTGATTTTTATAATACTTATGTACCTTCGAAAGAACTTATACAATTTTATGTAAAATTTAACTTTATTGATGGGAAATTCGTGTCAAAAACTTTGTAATAATCTGATTTTTCGACTGCTGAGTGGAATATCGCCGTATCTCTGCCGCCGTTTCGAAAACGCCCTATCCCAGAAAATTTTGGAATAACGCCCTATTTCAGAACCTGTTTCAAAAACGCTCTATCTCAGCTTAAATTTAATAAATTTGTGACATAAGCTGGGACGTTTATGAAAAACATTTTGGGAGTTCTTCAATCGAGTTCTGAGATAGGTCATTTTCAAAGAAAATTGAAATATGGTGTTTTTGAAAACATTCTCAGATAGGGCGTTCTCGAACTGACAGCCGAGATACGGGCGATATTCCACTCAGCCGTCGATTGCAGTATATCCGATGGATGCCTTCATGTCACGGATGTAAGTTGTAAGATTTAAAAAATAAATTTTGTTAATGCACAAGTCTATTTCATTAGATTCGGGCTATTCGTATTCGTTGGATATCATTGAAGTAAATTTTATTTTAGGTTTCATAGTAGTATTATTATATGTTTGAACTACGTTTTATGAAAAATGGAATATTTTGAGACTGTAAATTAACTGTTGTTGTTTTTATTTTTATTTTCGGCCTTTCAAAAGTTATATCAAGAAGAATTTCCGAGCTCTAGGCCACACATATATATTAGTAATAAAAATGCAATTAATTATACCATATATGTTGTATTTATTTATTTTGTCGATATTTCGATTTCAATTAGAAATCATCTTCAGGGCTGTAAAAAATACATTTTTCTATAAAAACCATAAATGCACAAACATAATCTAATACTAACACTTGTGAATGCACCTTGTCGACAAATTTAAAATTTCAGTAAAGAACAGAGAATATCATAAACAGAAAACAAAGATGTATACAAATAATAAACAGTAATAATAAACAAAATATCTGCTAACAACATCGTATATATTAACTTATTGGACACCCTCAGCATTATTGTTGCTAACTTCTCTTCATTACCAAATGCCTGTATGCGTGAGCGATGTTGTCGGTGTCGCTCTTAAAATTCATGCGTATGTCATTAGGTGTATTGATAATATGTAGCATTTCGAAAGTGTACCGCTTGGAATTTTGTTTTTCTTCTTGCAATATTGTAACATTTTCTAAGTCCGGAGAGTGTCCCGTGGTCTTGCAATGTTGCGATAAAGCCGTTCTGTTGTCGTTAGAGTGGTCGCGATTTTTGATGTTCGATTTGTGAGCGGAAATCCTTGTCTTTAGTTTTGATTTAGTAGTACCCAAATATACTTTGTTGCATAAGTGGGACCCGTCGCCATTAATTTAATTTTGTATATTACGTCGGTTTTCCCGTATTTTTCGATTTTGCTTTTTGTATTGCTGTATATTTGTTGTAGGGTATTTTTATACTGGAACGCGATTTGAAATTTTTCCTTGTCATACATGTTTGAATGTTTTATTCGGTTAGACAAACCAGGTACGAATACGGCAGTCTTATATATTTTGTTTATGGTTTGTTCTTTGTTTTTATTCGTAGCGTAAAATTGGTGGATATAACCATTAACAAGGTGGATCGGAACTCGCTGTTTTGAAGTATTTTTTGATGATGCTTATATTTTTCGGGTGATATATTATATCGCTGATAGAGAGAATACGCCTGATAAAATTTTTGGCAGTGTTTATTATTATACTCCTATCATGTTTCGAGTTAAAATTTATTAACCTCACGGAAGCCGTAGGCTTTTTATACCAGTCAAAGGTTAGGTGGTTTTTATTTCTTATTATTACCAGAGAATTTATACACAATGAGAAGGAGATTTTGTTAGATTCCAACTTTTTTGCATGTGAACACGTCTTGCACTTCACCACACACAATCCAATTTCAATGTTAACCAGTTAACAGCAGAAAATTCTCTGTCAACAGTTTCAGCTGGTGTATAAATTCTCTGGATTTTCTTTTAAGATGATTTCTTTGTGGGAATATAGGTATTTAGTAGGATTAATTATATTTAAATTTTGTTATTTGTAGCAATATATTTGCATGTTTTATGATTTAATATGAATTTGAATTTAATTAATATAATTTAGAAATTTTAAAAAAGGTAAAAAAATCTTAATTTCAATGGTAAATGAAATCAATTGAAAATGGCCTTGTGGCGTTGCAAATTCGTATATCCGGTCTAAGTAGCAGATAAGACAACTTAGGAATTATAGTACGATTGGTGCACTTGTTAGGCACTCGTTCAAATCTGCAAGTACTTCAGGTTCGAGCCTCAATGAAGCTTTTTTTCTGTTTTTTTTTATGGAAAATCCCATTAAAATATCGAATTATGAATTTTCGATAGGCAAAAGCCGAAAAGTCTATGTCATTTTGCTTATTAGGTAATAGTCTAGTTGAGGGGTCGACTGCTAATACGCTACCAAAAATATCGAGAGAGGTGTCAAACGACGCGTCTTGACATCAGTATTAATAATCCGAAGGCGGAAAATAAAAATTTTAACGCGTTCAAAAGATATTAACGAAAAACCGAAAAAAAGACCCGCGGGTACCTCCGAAACCGGGGGTCGGATCCATAGTATTTTTGCGCAGAACACCTTTCTGCGTTGGCGGCCTTCGGCCGCGATTATAAAAAATAACCCTGGGCTACGCCATGCCAAGTCCGGGTGTGTGGTATAACCGTGGCTACCGCCACGGTGATGCACAATTTTTTTTGGGGGTACAAAACACAACAACAACCACATGGAAATCGCCAACTTCAAATGCAAATATCTCCGGACAGAAATAAAATTTTTCTTTTCCGCCATCGGATTATTGTTCTCGAGATTAATACGCGTCGTTTGACACCTCTCTCGATATTTTTGGTAGCGTATTAGCAGTCGACCCCTCAACTAGACTATTACCGCTTATTATATTTGTTAATTATATCATTTTTTCTGTAATTTGAAATAATATTTCAAGTATACAGTTTTATAGCCCTTTTAGTTCTACCCTAACAAAGTGCAAATGTCAAGTTCATAGAAAATTCCGCAGATTTTTGGCAATTTTTTCCGTTTTTGACTATTTTGCGTTTCAAATCTTTGATTACCTTATTCTGACCTGATCAACTGACCATGTATAATTACAAATACATTGCTAGAGTTGCACTTTTTCGTTCATTTCAGAGATTCGGTTCTTTCGTTCTTTTTGTTCATCTCTTCCTTTTTTTTCAAGCAAATTTGTTCACTGCCGCTCAGACCCACGAAAAAAGTCAACAAGTATAGAGGGGGATTTGTATGCAGCAATGCTTTGTGTAGGTATATTTAAATGTGTTATGAATAAATAAGTTAATATATATACATATGTATAATTAACTTCAAAAAAAAGTTACAAATTTCGGAAGATCAGGGAAGTTGAAAGAGTACAGGCACAAATTGTAAATATGAACATAAATGTAATAATTAGTTTCTTACAAAAGATGTTTTTCATAAATATATACACACATATCGCATAAGTGGCATCATCGACATTCGTGCTCACTGTGAATTTTTACGTATGTACATATGTATGAATTTACAATGCTCGTGGACGAGAAGAGAGAAAGAATAACATTAGGTAAAACGAACTAAAAGAACAAATAGAACCGAAATCGAAGATCTAGTTCACTTGTTCAGTTGAGAGACCCGGCCAATTGAACAAGTTCAGAACGAACGAAACGACCCAACTCTATACATTGCGCTTGCAAGTGCGAACGACCTCAAAAATATTTCGCTTTTGCTATTTTTATAATTATAATCTTTTATTTAGTTTCACTTTTGTTGTCTGTAATGGAATCTTGCAAGTTAAATTTGATACACTTCCCGGTGTCCGATTGAGCTGAAATTTTGCAAACATGTATAACTCCGATGACAATGCAATATTACTTTGTTATAATTCGATAAATTAATCGATAACACAGTTATCGGTAAAGATTTGTATTTACTTTGGCATAACAGCCTAAGTCCCATACAAACCCGCCGGTACCTATCCGTGGATTATGATATTTGGACGTGGTGAATCACGCGTGTCACGCGTGGTGAATCTCAACGCTTGCGAAAAGCGGGGACACAACCCTCTGTTGTATTTCTGTGTATAACCAACATAGTTGAATTTTTAAGGCTGTTTAACTCTGTAATCTTTTCTGTAATTTATTTTGCTTTTGGAAAAATTACCTATTTGAAAAAAGCTGGCTGAAAAATATTGGCATAACAGCTTAAGTTAAATCAAGAATGGAAAATCTTGGAAAATTTGAGCAGATGTGGCAATTTCGCGCGTCCGTTGAACGAAATATTGACAATCTGCTGATCATCGCTAGGAAATTAGCGACATTCCATCAACTAATCAGCCCTTTAGCAATACTACTGTTATTTTTTGGCCGCTCAAACACACACATATTAATTGTGCATTAAATCTAAAATATACAAATACACCATAATAATTTACACGGCCAAAGCCATAATAATTTACACGGGTCATCAATTCTTTCTCTGATTCAAAATCTGAACTACCAGCGCTACCGTCAACAGCTTAGTGTCATCATTGCCAGTAGCGCCAATAACACCAAACTCGTGCCTGACACACAAAAGTCGTTTCACTCAATAGCGCAAGTAAAATGTACTACGCACTCACTACTAAGTAGCGTCAAAAATTCGCTTGGGGTCATTTCGTCAATGAGCTACCATTGAGCTGGCACCGCATTGGCGCTGGCGCCATGCAATTTACATCACTAAAATTGCGCGAATGCCCAGGCTCGTGACTTTGTTAATCCAGATGGTGAAAACGAATACTCAAAGGAATGCAACCTTGCAAACAACAGCCGTCATTTTCAAAGTGTAAAAATTCTGTGATACAACGAACGCTAACGCGGTTAGGCTCTTATCGGTAAGTGTTGCATACTTTTCTGCGGACTTGATTTTGTTTTACAGATTTTTGGCGATGGAATTTTAGCTAAGCGAAAGTTGGAATATCAGCCGTGTTTTTTTATACACGCGTATAGGTTTACGTTTGCGCGTGAAAAAACGCCTATCCTCGCTTACATAATGCTTAGGAGACCCATCTAGCGGCAGTGGTTAAGCAACTAGCTACAGCTACAGCGTGTACCGAAAAGCGGAGACACACCCTCTGTTGTATGCCTATGTATAACATATAGCTAAATCAGTTGCGATGAATTGTGGACACACATAGAATACATAGAATTAGTGTAGGGGGTGAAACAAAAACACATATTTCAGTTACATCTGCGTATAATGCGTATTGGAATTTATTAGTACACATTTTATACGCAGCAACTTCAGAGGTGTATTTAAAGTTTGGCGCTTAGCAGTCCATATAAATTATAAGCGTATAGACGTTTACGTGTAAAAAAAATACGGCTATTATTTTAAAACAGATTTAACACACAGAGCAGAGATCTGCAATGAGTAGTTGTAAACTGAACGCCACATGGGCCAAGCCACAATAAAATATGATTTTAAGTTAGTTAACACTGTTTGACACAATTTTATATGTGCTCTCTGTCAAAAGCCGAGTTAGGTCTTTAGCAGGTATTCGAATCGAAGAACTTGACTGTTCAAAGTTGACTTCGAAGAAACCCTCTAATGTTGATGCATTAAAAGAAATGGATAGAATGAGAAACGTTACAAATAACTAAGTAAAGTTTACGTAACTAATTTAAACAATATTTTACTCTACTAAAAATTAAAAAAAAATCATATTTAAATTAAATTTAAGAAAAAGGCTTTTCTAAGAACAAGCTTCTATTACTTGTTAATAAAACGAACTAAAAAGTAAAAAATAAAATTAAAGAAAAAAAAACTTTTTTAAAAATAAGCTTTTATTATTTTGGTTAATAAAATTAACTACAAAGTAAACAATAAATTGACTCTAAAGAAATATAAAACTTTATAAGTTCATTGTAAGCTTAAACGATAATTAGGCTTTTTCGTCTGCGACAAAAAAATTCTATATCGTACATAATTATATATTTTTAACATTAAAACTTTACACCTAAATTATTAAAGCTTACAGTTTATATCACAGTCCTAATTGTTCTAATAAAAGCGTGTTACATTGCGATAGCAAGAAAATGAGATCCTAAATGTTCTTAATTATACCATCAAAATTTAACACGTTTTTTATTAGAACAATTTGGACTTTGATATAAACTGTAAGATTTAATAATTTAGGTGTAAAGTTTTAATGTTAAAAATATATAATTATGTACGATATAGAATTTTTTGTCACAGACGAAAAAGCCTAATTATCGTTTAAGCTTACAATGAACTTATAAAGTGTTACATTTCTTTAGAGTCAATTTATTGTTTACTTTGTAGTTAATTTTATTAACCAAAATAATAAAAGCTTATTTTTAAAAAAGTTTTTTTTCTTTAATTTTATTTGTTTATAGGTAAGGTGAAGGCGGCGAGGGAAAAGAAGATTTTTTTCTCCTCATTCGAAACATCGAAATATCAGAAAAGAAATGGAAATATGAAGTTTTGTATGGTATAGCCTCATGCGTAAAGGGAATGGCATATGTGCGTACGAAAGCCAAAATACTATTTTCATACATTTCACACACGCGCCAATTTTTATGAGTGCCTGGTAATATAAAAATGTTTTTTGCTCAATGATTTACACTTTAAAGACAAGAAAGGAAGATTGGATTTTTTCACAATGTTTGAAAAAATTAATTCTATAAGTTTGCTTTTGGACAAGGTGTAGTAGGCGGGAATGAAAGTTTTCCTTTTAGGTTGTAGTAGTTTTGGCCTATATGTACGAGGCCAGGCAGAAACTTTGAATGTGTTAGTAAGCGGAATCAAGTCGAAATAAAAATATTGTCTGACTTCGATTTTTTGTTCTTCCTCTTATGTTTGTGATTTTGTGGATGAGACGTAGGCGGGAATGTAAGATTTCCTCACCAAAATCTAAGGTTGGGTTAGTTTTGGCCTATATGTACGAGGCCGGACGAAATGTTTGAATGTGTTGGTAATAAGAATCGACACAAAATCAAATTTTAAGATTTTGTCTCTGGTTTGACTTCTCTGCTTGGCGATGAAGCGAAGGCGGGTATGGAAGTTAGGAAAAATGTTTGCATATTAGCTATTTTGTATGGTCGCCTATTACCATGCCAGCTTTCAATGGTCTTGAAATACCCTTTTTAGCTTTGAGAAAAATTTCTAGCAATTGAAAGTAATTCAACAATTGTTTGAATTTGGTTAGCTTTTAATTTTGTCAAATGGTTTTAGCAAATTTTTTATATATTCTTGCAAAAATTTTGCTTTGATATTGCATTGTAAGAAAACGCGCTTATCGACAAAATTTTGCTATTTTGGCGCAATATCAGCATTTTTATAATTTCAGCTAAAAAAAAATAAAGAAGGATTTTAACTGGAGAGGGCTTCGAACACACGAAATCCTATAACAATTCACTTGCCCATACAGCTGCGCCACAACAGCTTATGACGTATGATAGCCTAACAGGCAGTTATAAGCATGAGTTTCAATCTAGTGAGTGGTGAGTGGTGAGTGAATGCGTGGGACATATATATAACTAACGGTAATTTCTAACTTGGAAACATATTTATATGTTGTACAAAGGAGATATGTAGCTCTATTATCCTCTTTGGTTTGTATAGTACTTTTTACTTAGCAGCATTCATTAGAGATGCGAAATGCAATACTTAACCATGTACCATATGACGTAGGCGGGAATGTAAGATTTCCTCGCCGAAATCTAAGGTTGTGTTAGTGTTGGCCTATATGTACGAGGCCGAATGAATTGTTTGAATGTGTTGGTAATAAGAATCGACACAAAATCAAAATTTAATATTTTGTCTAGAGTTGTGCTTTTTCGTTCATTTCAGAGATTCGAATCTTTCGTTCTTTTTCTGATGAACGAACAAGTTGTTCTTTTTGTTCATTTGTTCTTTTTTTTTCAAGCAAATTTGTTCACTGCTGCTTGCACCCGCGAAAAAGCCAACAAGTATGTATGCAGCAATGCTTTGTGTAAGAACTAAAAGAACAAATGAACTAAAAGAACAAATAGAACCGAAATCGAAGATCTAGTTCACTTGTTCAGTTGAGAGACCCGGTCAATTGAACAAGTTCAGAACGAAACGACCCAACTCTAATTTTGTCTCTGGTTTGACTTTTGTGCTTGTGGATGAGGCGAAGGCGGGCATGTAAGTTAGGAAAAATGCTTGCATATTTTAGCGACATTTGCTCTTTTATATGGTCGCCTATTACCATGCCAGCTTTCGACTTATAACTTGCAAACAATTTTGCTTTGATATTGAAGAAAACGCGCTTTATCGGCAAAATTTTGCTATATCATCAGCATTTTTATAATTTCAGCTAAAAAAAATAAAAAAGAATCAACTGGAGCGGGCTTCGAACCAACGAAATCGTACAACAATGTACTTGCCTACACAGCTGTGACATCATAGCTTGTGAATCTTAATAGCCTAACAGGTAGTTATACGCATGAGTTTCAATCTAGTGAGTGGTGAATGGTGAGTGAATGCGTGGGACATATATATAATTTCTAACTTGGAAACATATTTATATGTTGTACAAAGGAGATAGCCCCATTATCCTCTATGGTTCGTATAGTACTTTTTACTTAGCAGCATTCATTAGAGATGCCAAATGAAATTTATATTATCCAGTAACCCTACATATTTTTATGATGGCCTGGTGAATCGGGCTCTTTTTCAAATTTTCTGCCTTCTCTGTAGCTTATAAAAGAAACTTTTTATTGATTTTTGATTGATTTTCCACCACCAAAGCAGAAAAAATACAAAAATAAATAGATATCATGGAGTCGACGCGGTAGTCGAACTCAGAGTTTATAAAAGTTGTGCGCTCAGCATAAGGCACTTAACCACATACCATACGATTTCAATAATAGGCTGAAGGGGCTTTAGAGAGGAAGAGGGAAAAATCAAATTGTATGCAGATGAGGAAGATGACAAGACAATATGGAAATGAGTAAATTCGATATTAATAAAATTGTATCAGATTGTATGCAAATGAGTAAGACGGTAACATGAATTGTCTGCAGATGAGGAAGATGACACCATGGAAATTCGATATTCGAAAGTTAGTTGATGATGGAGCAGATATCTTGTTCCCTTTTTCTGATGGCCTGGTAAAATCGGCTGTTTTGGGAAAAATTGGGCACCTTTCTTGATTCATGGTAATGAATGGATGGGACCAATATATAAATAATAAAATAACGAGCGGCATTTGAACCACAAGTTGAAAAAAGAAAAAATAGATTGATACAAGTGCTTTACTTCTGCACCGAACATGCTATTGAATAATTATCTCCTAAGACCTTACTTAATGGGGCAAGTCAATTCACAATGAAACAATACCAATCATCATAATTTATTTACAAAAAATCAGAGAATTAAAATTTGCAATATATTTGCTCTGAACAGAGAATTTTTTGGTAACAGCCGAACAGAGAAAATCGTTAAGAGAATTTTCTGTTACGTCTTACACCCTGTTAACATGAATTTGGTGAATAGTGGCGAAGTGCAAGACGTGTCACATGCAGATGGATCGTAAGCAGTGGATGCCAAAAAAACTCCTTCTCATTGTGTATAAATTCTCTGTAAAGAGTCAGTCTCCAAAACACCCACACAGGGAAGATGAAAAAGTACCGAACACTTAGCACACTGAACCTTAGGTTGAGTGCGCTCAACTCTAAGACCACAAATACAAGTCATTAGAGTAAAACAAGCAAAAAACGCGTCTAACTATGTCACAGTACATATAGCAACAAATGCAATTAATTATGTCACAGTACATATAGCAAATACAAAATCGTTGCAGAGCGATTAAAAAACACGTCCGGTCAGTACGACTGTTCGATCGGAATTCTCCAGATTTATCGAGAAAGATTGCGACTCACGCGATCATATATCCACAACTATGACAGTTTTTGCCAACGTTTACAGTGACCCACCTAGATCTCAAAGAGTATGCGTCCCTCCTTCTAGCTGATCCGAACTATTTCGCCCCTGCAAAAATCGACATGGCTATAGGTAGCGATATTCTCCCTCTTAGCCATTGGAGACGTACAATTCCCACGTTGGGTTATATTTACTCCGAGTGCACCTACGCAGATACACGGATTCTCCGACGCCTCTGAAAAGGTGCCTGCGTCTGCGTATTCCTAATGGTTCAACACTCCTCTTCCTCTCACCTGTTAGTAGCAAAAAGTAAAGTACCCGCCCTCCAAACGATAAGCCTCCCTAGGTTAGAGCTCTGTGGAGCAGTCCTCCTCTCAAAATTAGTTAAGCACATTTGGACGTCACTTCAGCTCACAGAGAGTAGCTTGACCATGTGGACAGACTCTTTGATAGTTTTGGCTTGGCTTGAAAAGCCACCACACACTTGGAAAACTTATGTGGCGAACCGCATATCCCAAATCCTCAACAACGTCAGCAACGCTACGTGGTGACATGTGCCCAGCGGAGACAATCCAGCAGTAATGGCCACTCGAGGATATCGACCCCAGGACTTGATGACTGTTCATTCTGGTGGAACGGCCCCTACAGACTGGCCGAAAGTTAGCCATCATAATGACTCACCTCAAGAACAACGACGGATAGAAGCCCTGGACTCACTGCAAAATCATGACTTTCTGGACCGGTTTCTGGTCATTCGCTCGAGCAATGTGGGTCCTCGCCTACATTCGCCGATCTATCTGGAAGTCCAAGAAACAGCTGATACCCTCTACAGTTCATCTCACCCAAGAAGAGATTCGTCAGGACAAGGTGCAACTCATTGCGAACGCTCAGCAAAACCAGTATGTAGAAGTGATCGAAGACCTCAAAGCTGCAAAGTCTCTCGATAAGAGAGGTTCGTTGCCCAACTCGTTCTTGGACGAAAAGGGACTATTACGCGTAAATGGACGCCTTGCCTATGCAGACCACAATGAAAGGCACCTTATAATCACATCCGACAACTCACGGTACTGCGCTCTTTTTTGGGGCTTCCTCCATGCGACCATACTCCATGCCGAGAAAGAACTAATGATCCGCATAGTTCAACAAGAATATTATATTCCCCGCTTGAAACAAAAGGTGAAAAAATACATATTTCAGTGCAAGAAATGCACTATCTATAACCAGATAGCGCAACTTATTCACTGCCCTTTAATACCACTGGAGTAGATTTTGCAGGGCCTTTTCTCGTAAAAACGTCAACTCCCCGACGTGCATCGTACGCCAAAGCATATGTCTGCGTTTTCGTATGCTTTTCCACCAAAGCAATACCTCTGAAGTCTGTTGAGACCTCAACACTGAAGCTTTCAAAGCAGCATTCGCCCGTTTTGTGGGCCGCCGAGGCATACCCTCAAAGATTATGTCCGAATATGTGAAGAAACTCGTAGGAGCCCAACGAAGCCTACAACGAGAGTTTTCCACATTTCTCCAGGAAGCCGCGGAGTACATCGCTAGCAAATATGAGGATAAGAGGATTGTAGGAAGCAGCAGTGAAAAGCTTTGAAATTCCTTTAACCAAGGTTGCCGGAAACCAGAAATTTACTTATGAGGAGTTCAACACTCTCCTCGTTCGCATAGAAACGGTCCTCAACCCCAAACCGCTTTCAGCAATGTCGCAGGACCCCGACGATCTAAAACCTTTAATCTCCGGTAATTTTTTACGCGGTGCCCCCCTTCTGTCTATTCCTGGGCCTAACTGTGAGAACCTTTCTTTAGTTAACAAATGGCAAAAGCCAAAGGTACTTCATCACCAATTCAGCAAACGCTGGAAAACTGGATACATGCAGGAACTACACAAGCGTTACAAATGGAAACGCCAAGAAGCGAACATTAAGTAAGGTGATCTCGTCGGCATTAAAGACAATCTCTTGCCTCCCAACGAATGGCGGTTAGGCCGAATCGAAAATCGCCTTCGCGACCTGCTCAATCAAGCAAACGAATCGCTGGATGAGCTGCATGACCTCATGTAGATCAACTCGCCCCAGGCCCGCCGGCATGTTGCAGACATGAGTGAGAACCTCATATAGTTTGACGATAGAAATCAATTTATACCACCGCGTGAAAACATATGTACATTACGTGAAAGCAAAAATGAATTATATTGAAATTAATTAATATATCTAATACCTATGCAGATACAGTGGCGCGAAAACGAACGGTCGTGTTTAATTTTGCTCCTTGAATTTTATATTTAAAAATTGTAAAAACTCATAAAAATATTAGATAACATAATCTAATATAAGAGATAGAGACTCAGGAAACTAATTTGAAAGTTATTTGTGACACTAAATAAAACAAAGCTAAATTAATCTATTTTTAATATAAATAAGACATACGCATACATTTGCACCTGCATTAGTGGCTACATGCACATATAAATTGTATGTACATATATGTATGCAAGTTACTTAAACCAAAATGGAAAAAAAGTGTGCCAAGTGTAAAAGTTCGATACGTGGAGAAGTGGCCAATATACGATGTGAAGGGGTGTGTGGTAAATATTACTACCTGACCAAAAGTTCTGGGTTGGACCAATACAGCATTAATAAACTGCAAGAATGGGAAATGCTAAGATTTATGTGTACTGACTGTGTACAGTATGTACATAATGTAGATGACATATTAAAAGACATGCAAATGGTAGTGAAGCAAAATGGACAACAACTGCAAGAATATAGAAGTGAATTTGACAATGCACTTAGAAAGAACGAAAAAGAAATAAAGCATCTTCTACAAGCGGTGGAAACAGCTTTCAGTGAAAGAATTAGAGCTATTCAAAAAGCGCAAGAATCGTGTGATAAAAGTTTAAAAGAGGTTAATAAAATACGGGAAATAGCAGAAGGCTTTAAGCGAAGCAGTGAACAGGTATGTGTCGAATTAAAAACTAACACAGATGACAATAAGAAAATTATTGAAGCAATAACCAGCGAAAACAAAAAAATGTGCAATGAACTGAACATGGTTCAATTATGTACAGGTTGGCTCATCTCATCACCTGATTTTATTTATGTCATTGCATGGTCGAAGGGATTGTCAAAAGGATATGGCAAACTCAAAATGAAACCAACACATTGGCAACATTTTACTTACACATACAAAAACTGCTAAGTTTTATGTTTCCATTCCATACCACTCGCACCAACACCAATACACAGATTTTGACAATTTGAACAGACATATTTTGTTGCTTTACAGATGAGCAAACCTGTAAGATGCGCAAAGGACAAAAAATGACCTTAATTCAAATTTAGACCCTAAAGAGCTGCAAATAACGAATATAGTAACTAGGCATAGCGGGGTAGTGATAGTTGAAAGTAAAACTGATCAAGAACGAGATAAAATTAAAAATGCCATCGAGACTAAGCTTGGAAATACCTATGAGGTCAAGATCCCTAAGAAAGTGAAACCGAAAGTTGTTGTATCGGGTATAAATTTTAAATATGATAGTGAAGAACTGGCGCAGAGAATTAAACGACAAAATGCGTGTCTTTCTGAAACGGACATTAAAATTATAAAACAGTATGAAAAGAAAAAGGGCTCAAATGTGTATTACAACGCAGTACTGGAAGTGGACGTAGAAGCTTTCACGGATATACTAGCTGGAGAAAGGATAAATGTAGGCTGCGAACGGTGCAGAGTGTATGATGCAGTCCAAGTACTTTGTTGTTTTAAATGCAAAGGCTTTCATCATAAGGCCAGTGACTGTAAAGAAAGAGAAGTGTGCACAAAATGTCTGGGTGAACACAAACATACGCAATGCGATAAGGAACCAGGCAGGACATGTATCAACTGTATGAGGGCAAATAAGGAACTGAATCTTGGGCTTGATGATAACGATGATACTATGGATAGAGCATGTACTGTATATCAGCAAAAATTATCCACAAGGAAAAAAAGATTGTTTATTAGCAACCAAAGCATAAAAAGTACAAAAATCGAAGTAGTGGGGTGCATAGCTTAGAATGTATATATCTCAATATTTGTAGTATAACAGCAAACAAAAGTGAACTGGAGAGGCTTGTCGAAATAAGAAAACCAAACATTGTACTATGCGCAGAAACATGCACAACTGATCTTATAATGGATACCGAATTAAACATTCCGACATACAAATGTATTCGTTGCGATTCCCATAGTAGACATACGGGTGGTGTTTTGATGTATGTTCATGAAAATTTAGAGTTTAGTATAGTCTGCAATATAGCCATTAACATGAATATATGGTGCATTATTATAAAAATCAAAAAATGTGCGTTTAAAATGGCAAATTGGTGTACTTTATCACTCACTGAGTAGCAGTGACGCCGACTTTATTACGTTTTTAGATGAAATCCTGACTGAAAACCTCAAGGAATCAGACAATAATATCATAATTGGAGATTTTAACATCAATATGAATGTATCGTCAACATACTCGAAACACCTATTACGTTTATTCGAACAAAGGGCAATGATTCAAAGAATTAATTTCAATACGAGAACAACAGAGAACTCGTCTACCAAAATTGACTTGCTCTTTAGTAATAATGATCAAGTTAGGTCGGAAAATACAGTTGAGTATAGAATTTCGGATGATGAAACAATTAATTTCAAAGTGCCAACAACAAAGTTTTGCAAAATGAGAAGCTACTCTACTTTTACCTCATGGGAATACTATAGTTCCGAAAACCTTTTAAATAAGCTAAGAACATGCGATTTTAGCTTTATGCGTAATGCGGGAGTAGAAAATAAAACTACAGCCCTGAACTGAAGTAATGCAAGCACTGACATATGTGAAGAGAACAAAAATACAACTGAGAAATAAGTGGTATGACCGTGAGCTTACAGCTCTCCATAAAAGAAAAACTTGAGCTATATAATATTGCCACAGAAACAGGATACTGGGATGAATACAATGTGTTAAAGAAAATATACAAAAGTACTATTAAGTATAAGAAGAAGATGTATATGGAAGGAAGAGTTCACATCAATAACGGAAACATGAAGCGGTTGTGGAAGTGTCTGAAAGACCTCGCAGAGCTTACAGATAACAAAAAACATATAACTAAGATAGTAATACATGGCGAATGCCTCGATTATGAGTATCATATAGCTAATGCCCTACATAATTTTTTTGTACAGAGCATAGTCGAAATTAGTGATAGTATCGAAGAAATGCCTACTGCATCCGAAATAAACGTTGATCGCTCGTTCGCAATAGAACCATTTCTTTTCACTGACATTGAGTTAGATGATATAATGAATATCACAAAAGCCTTTAAAAATAAATATTGCGGAGAAAAGCTTTTATCTGAGGGTGTCTTCAAGGATTCCTTGATATGCATTGGTAACTTTTACAAAGACATAATAAATGGGTCCCTAAATAATGGCATTGTTCCAAACTGCTGGAAAGTTTCAACAATAGTACCTGTGGAAAAAGTAAAAAATACAATGAAACCGGAAGAGCTACGGCCAATCAATACGTTACCCTTAAATGAGAAAATTATGGAAATGGTGGTGAATAATCAATTGGTGGCATACCTAGAAAAGCACAAAGTTATTATACCAGAACAGTCTGGATTCAGGAAGAGCCATTCTTGTGAAACAGCACTTAACATGGTTATTGCAGAATGGAAAGGAGATATATCAGATAAAAAAGTTGTGGTGTCTGTCTTCTTAGACTTGAAACGGGCCTTTGAAACAGTTGATA